>JANSTU010034160.1:0-11681 GCA_027564075.1 Bolitophila hybrida
GGAAAAACATGGCGTCGTTCAGCGCACCTATCGGAAAAAAGTTGAAGCGCACCTATTGAAAAACCCTTTATAATATACTCGTATAAATAATACCTCTGTGCTCTGTCTACTTGAATTATATATGGAAAGCTATAGGAATGTATATATTTTATTAATTTCTGTGCGCCAGCCGGGAGCTCGGTCAATTTTCGTAGATACGTCTAGATGTGTGGTTCGAGTGGTTAGAAGGATAGACGGTATACACTTGACATACATAATATAAAGCACAGAATGAAAGCTGCCTGGAAAATCGACGAATAAGAAAGTGATCCGGCGAACATATATATATTTTGCTAAATTAATGGGTTTTTGTGGATGCGTGCGTGCGTGCGTAAGCATCTACTGGACGACCAGCAACCGCAGGTTTATGGCGCCGAAAGCTTTACGAGTCCGTGTATACATTCAATAAAGCCAGCTTCGTGTGCGCCAGGAAGGTTGCCGGAATTAGATTGCTAATTGACTGAGAAAATAATGAGCACGTTGTGCGCCCGTCTCGTAATGGTGGCATTAATCAATTGGTCGCACTCGCATCAGTTCACCAGTTTATTCATGAGATTCCACCCAAAGTCTCATCATCGAAGCTTTTGCGAGGGCACTAATTAAACATCATCAGAGAAATAGAGCATGTGTGTGTGTGTGTGTGCGAATCCTGAATAAATATTTATATTACATTATGGAGAATCTAATTCAATCAGTTCAGGTTGAATCTTTTTTGGCTTTATACCGAGTCGCAGATCCTTCCGGTGTATTATCGCTTTTGCCGTTAGCACTTTATTTAGGCGACGTCCAGTGGTGCATTTTAACGTTTAACAAAGAAAACCTTTAGCAAATCTACTTTATTTAATGTGTGCCCTCGAAATGCCCTTAACCCATCCGGTGCTTGGTACATTTATCACATAGCACACCCACTCGCACACAAAGTATGTCGGATGCCCACCGGCATTTTAACACACTTTCTTACGATTTTATTTCCTTTTTGGAATGCCAAAGTTTTTCCAGAGAAGTCACCAGACGATCGATTCAAATAAAATATTAAACTGTATTTTACACAGAGATATACGCACATACATTTTTATACATTCATATTAAATGTCATTTTTATTGTGCTGCAATGGCTATGATTCAAAAATCGCTGTCGCTGAACTGGAAAAAAGCTATTATTTTATGTATGCTATAGAGTCGTTTTATATTATGGGCAAGCGTTGTTCCGCGTATAGTTTGGTATACATTGTATTTTTTTTGTTTGTGCTTTTATGGTACTTCTGTTATTTAGTTACTGTGCTCGCGGCCGCTATTTCATGGTAAATTGTGAAACTCTGTAAGTAATACAGAGTTGCGCTGTGTGTGTGTGTGCTCTGCAATCAAGAGGAATTGAGCGCCAAATGTGTTGCTGTTTTTTTGTTTGTTTTTTTTTTGTTGGGATAGGTAATAAAATAGTTTAGCGGCAGTTCGTGTGTTTTCGGTGCATGCTAACTGAAATGTAGGAAGTTTGGAAGGATAGAAGGTATGGAGGCACAGGAGAAGAGGAAAAAATGGGGGGTAGAGAAGAATAGAGTAGAAGTTGGACAAGGAGGTAAGAAGGGAGAGTGTAAGAAAGTGACGTATGGAATTCTGTGTTTTCGGTGAGAGGCGATGATGGAGAGAGGAAGGAAGAAAGGGAGCGCGATAGTGAAAAAAGATTACATTGGAGGAAAATAGGAGAAGGCAATAAAAAAAAGAAATAAAAATCAATCATCGTCATCAATTAAAACAGAAATTATTAAACAAATAAATATTAATCGAACTACAATATTTTTTTAAATCATTATGAAATCAATCAATCATCCAAATCAATAACTTTTTTTAATAAAAATGTCCCAAGAAACATAAATTACCAACGATATTTTGAGTTTATATAGCATGGATTTACAATACTCATCCGTGCTACATGTTAATTTTCATCTTAGATTTAAATAGGTTATGTAAATAAGTAATAAGTAAGTAAGTAATAAGCCTTATTGATAGTCATTGCAAATGCCAATCTAATTGGAAACTGAATACGTTTAAATTGAATTGGCACATCTGTAGGTATAATAGGAATTCGTGGTATTCATATATTTTCACCTCGGAACTTGCCGTTTGAAATGCTGCCTTCGATAACGTTTTTCATTATTTTTTTAATGACTAAAATTTACAGCTTCGCTGGCATCGCAAACTGTATCAATAGATTTGTATGATACCAAGTTTCCTGGCTGTTGTATCTTCAGATTTAAATCGCCAACGTCCACATTTTTTGCCGCTAAAATGACTCTTTCTGATTCATGTACTGTGTGTGTACATCAGGAAATATTTGTTCAATGATAGCATCTTGCAAATCAATTATTGTGCAGAAATCGGTCGGTAATTTTACGCATCCAGTTTCATCTCTAGTAACTTTTCCATAGCCGATATCTAAGAGTTGTTTTGAGAATGTTTCAGCAGATCTTGAAGCATTTGAACGCGCATATTTACTTTCAGCTGTACTTTTTCAACATTACGCCACAACGACGATGATTTTAAGCAAGCGTTGATCTCATCAGTCTGTCTGAAATCACCTGAAAGGACTAACAGAGTGCCACCAAATAGTTTGTCGATGTTTTTAATATCTTTCAATGTCCTGTCCTGTCCTGTCCTGTCCTGTCCTGTGCCATAGTACATTCATCCCAGATGATAATTTTACACTGTTTCAACACTGTGGCCATGGACGATTGTTTTTTTTATGTTGCACACTGCTTCAAGGTTATTTTGAATATTAAGTGGCAGCTTAAATACTGAATGAGCTGTTCTGCCTCCATCCAATATAGTTGCCGAAATGCCCGATGATGCAAAGGCCAATGCGATGCCATTATTTGATCGTATTTCGGTGAGAATTAGCTAAATAAGGAATGTTTTGCCAGTTCCACCTGGTGCATCCAAAAAGAAGAACCCACCTTGTCCTGCTGAAACTGCGAGCATAATACGGTCGTAAATGGTTCTTTGTTCCTCATTCATTAGTGGGACATTGCGAGTAACAATCGCCGCCATTTCTACAGTATAGTACTGCAGTTCACTATTCATTTCAGTGTTCAGTAAATAAGATGCAGTTCGATTTTGCGAATTCATACCGACATGGCTGAGTGGTAAGTTGGTAATGATAATGCAAAGATCCTCAATAGCAATCAATGCTTCATTGTACATAGCGTCGTAATCTTTGTGATTATCCCACAATATCTCTGCTCGGGCTGGGAAACCGTTTTTAAGATGGACGGCTAACTGAACAACTGCTGGATCCCGCTCATGAATTGGAAAACCGTTGGTACGTCCGTGCAAGTAGGTTTGTGGAAAGTCGGTGAACGTACGTACGAAATTCTTTTGCGGTCGGATTACAAAATCTACGTACACGTAGGTACCGAAACGTCAAAACAAGCGGAATTTAACCTCAAGAAATATATTTCTTCAACTTCTTCTTCTCTATGTTGAAACAATTAATGCCTTCTTTTTCGCTTTTGCTCATCTTCTTCGTCACATTTTTCACTGTCTAATATTGCAAATTCCGCCGGTAAAAAAACTAAACTAAAACTAACCTTTCTGATTCAATATTCCCTCAAACGGTAGCATCCACATCTACGGTCGTACGTACGCACCAACGTACATGTAGACCACTCTCTCAGGTGCGGCTGACGTTCACGTTAATACGTATCCAGAGACGTACCCGGTTAGTAGACACGTGCATGTAAACCGTAGCTATACACTTTTGAAATGTAACAAGCTATAATCCATAAATAAGCCATTGCACAATTTGTCAGGCTTATTACCGTATGGCATCTTGAACGACTCCATCGGCAGGATAATAAACGAAGCACGACGCATATACAATTCAGCATCGCATGCTCAGATAGTAAATAAACAAATAGATGTCATACAATTATTTTCAGGACTCAACCTCAATGATACGAAGATTTATTTCAGGGTATAAAAGAAGAAAGAATAGTAAATAAAATTTGCAAAATATATGCTGTATATCTCGGACACGCCTACCACTAGACTCTGTGAACTACTACTATCTTCGCCTCATCAAAAATTGTTGAGACAATAGTTTACTAAAACCCAGGGATAACCTGCTACACACAGTTTTTAGAGCGGTCCCTAGCCTACAAACTGGATACTGTTGAATAAATTGGAGATTAGAAGTTCAGTTTGAGGGACTAACATTCCGACCACACATTTAAACCATCAGAAAGAAAGCCCTTTTTATGGCAGTTTATCCCAAAATATCTGGGCTGGGAATCTTATCACATATATATCCAAGTAGTCCAAAACAATTCTCTCACCCATGTAGTATTATCGAAACAAGATTAAAAACAAAATAAAAATAATAGTAATCGTGTCGACCCGTCAACCAGGGTAGCGATTCTGTGCACATTTTTTACACGCTATTTACTGAAATCAAGCAACTATTTTTGAACGCACTCCAAATGTTTTCAGTCACAACATTGGGAGGTACTGCTTGCACAATTGTTGCGGTATTTTTATTGTTTACTTGTTTAGTTATATTTGTTATTGTTATTATTTGTCGTAAATATAAATAAATAATAATAATAACATGAATGTAAGTATAATAATAATAATTATTATTATTATTTTTATTATAAACATGTTATTTAAAATGATTTGTTTTGTTATGTTAGCGTATATATATATATATATATATATATATATATTCAGCGTAGTGAATTTAAATTATATTAAGTATTGAAGTATTTTATTGTGCTTAGAGTCACAGTAAATCGTACGAATTTGCAGCATGTTGATTATCCATTTAATCATCATGTCGTCAATTCCAAACTCTATGGCCGCTTGTCTAAGCATTTGGAAGTTCATTTTATTGAAAGCTCCCTCTATGTCTAGAAATACTGAGAGAGTATGCTGTTTGAAGTGAAAGGACTTTTCAATGCGCGTCACTGCATTATGAAGAGCGGTTTCGAGTGATTTCCCTGTTAAGTAAGCGTGTTGCTTTCTATTTAAGGGTTTCTTTAGCGGATTATCTTTGAGGTATCTGTCGCACATTCTTTCAAGTGTTTTAAGTACAAACGACTCTAGCAAGTTGCCACATTTTAGGAATGTAACTCAGTGCTAAACTAGATCTAAAGATCTTGGAAAGTTAGTCTAGATGATTTCACTGAGTTTTTGAAGCATTATTGGATGGATACCATCCGGTCCTGGCGCCTTATATGGTTTAAAAGAAGACTTGGCCCACTTTATTCTATCAATAGTGATTATGGTGGAGGCCAAGCTCCACTTTGGATCATGATCAACCTCATTGTTGAATTGGCAAGTAAGGTCAATGACCTCTTTCCTTACTTTTGTTACGAAAGTAGGTTTGTGATATTGTGAGTATTTGCATCCACCGATACTAGAAGTTGTAAGTTGGACTGCACACAATGTGTGACCAAGGCCGCTAGCTCCTCGGATGGTGGTGGCAGTAGATATACGGATGCTATCACTATTTCGTCTTCCTGCGTTGATGAAGAGTGATATTTTTATTGCAGAAATGTCACAACAACTAAGGTTAGATAAAAAGAAAGCGTTTAGATTGTTTTTGGCAACCACGTACGTACGTTGGCCCGTACTTAGCGAACTTCGCTTTGCCCGCGTGGAAGAACAGGGAGCCGGACAGTATTCTCAATAGTGAATTTGAATTTGGCAGCATGTAATCATTTTGTACCAATATCTTGAAGGATCTCTTTATGTGACCCGACATTTCAAAATTCGCCTACCATATTCTGCGGTGATATCGGACTCCATAAGCCTCTTTACCAGTTTCACTTAATCTGCGCTTAGAGGCCCTTTGCCAATATCCTTATGAATAATGGCAATGCTAAGATCGCCCTTCAGAACGTCACTATAACTCTTCTTCGTGACGTCCGTTCTTTTTGGGGCAGGAACCGTTCCTTGTTCCTCCGACTTTGGTCTTTTGCCCGCCGTGAAAGCAGCCTTAGCAGCTTGCCTTTGTTTGTCGGCAGTTTGTGGCGGCTGTAAGTTTACCTCAGATCCTGCCTTTTTATTTTCATCAATTGCCGCTTTCTTAGCTGATCTAGCGGCAATTGCTTTTAGATTCCTCCGATAAAATCTCGGAGTCTTGTTTGATATAGCAGTTGACGATCCACTTGAAGCGTAGAGACTGGTTTATTTAAGACTTCCAGCCATGCCGAAGCACACTCTCCCGGCACGGAACGTATGACACCTTAGAGTAAGTCTTGTGAGTTCCAACATTATAGTTGGAAACCCGTTGCTGCAACGATACAGTGGTTCAGGTAGCGGACAAGCCTCATCCCTCCCCAGAAAGAATAGAGGAATCTCTCTCGGTTAAACCGATAACTTCCACACAACAGACCCGTCTTAGACAGTGGAGGGCACCCATTCCAGTATCCGTCTCCGTCCACAACTTCTGCTATGTCTGCATCGCCACAGCCGACTGGATCCATATCCTCCACCTGGGACGCGCTTATTACGTACTTAACCCTCAGGAACACAAAGTTGATAATTACAGTCAACACAATTCAGTAAAATCGTGTAGCAGCAAAAAGGCAGGACTTAAAAATATATTACAAAGATGACACAATATGTTCCAAAAATGTGTTTACTTTAGAGACGTATTTATATTCTAGTCTAGGATATTATTTTCCAAATCAACATTATTTTACTAAATTTTAACTACATGTTACATTGTGTCCACTCTAGTAACTATAATGTAACGATATATATATATATAATTTGTTTTGAAGTAACATGTCAAAGCCCTTCAAATACACCAGTACTTGTACAGAAAACAAAATTATTAGGTGCTGGTATAAAAAAATATTTTCAAATGTACTTTACAAAATGCAAACACGCAATCTCAAATTTAATAAAATATTATGCAAAATGGTTACAAATTTGTTAAATTTGACACAAAATTACCACATTTTAAATAAGTATTTTATGCAAGTGTCAACTATCATCACAATATGTGGACATTAAATGTGTAGAATCGGAACACTGTTACCAAAATTGACAAGTGTACAAAAAGTAAGTGTTGAAATTTATCAAGATTGTATGGAAGTGTATCCTCTATATTTGGTTGCAAGAATATTCATTTATTCGATTTATTACCATTCTGAGTTTTTGATTTTTGATTAATGAATTGAAATAAATATTTACACACAGAAATTCGTGCACTCTTTAAGGCCAGTGTCAACTATTGACACAAAATGTCCACTTTGTATGTATATAATTGGAATACCGTTACCAAAATTGAGAAACGTTGTTCTATTGGATTTCTATATAGGGTGTTTAATAATCTCTACATAAT
Organism: Bolitophila hybrida; assembly: GCA_027564075.1. Taxonomy (NCBI): domain Eukaryota; kingdom Metazoa; phylum Arthropoda; class Insecta; order Diptera; family Mycetophilidae; genus Bolitophila; species Bolitophila hybrida. The sequence continues at coordinate 7,388 of JANSTU010034160.1, forward strand.
TTATTGATAATTTTATTTTTTGTTTAATTTTTTTGGTTTTAATTCGAATATAAAAATAATATATTTATCAATAAATTGTAACAAAATAATAAACACCCTGTACCAAAATACAATATAGCTGAACTTCAGTCAATTTTGATAACAAAGTTCCAATTCTATACATTTAAAATCGACATATTGTGTCTTGCATAAAAAACTAATAAAGTTATGTAACAAAATAATAACTAAATGTACTCATTGTATCGAGATTGGGTTTAATGTAATGAAGTGAAAACTTGGTGTATGAATTCGGTAGAATTGTGTATCCTCCATTTTTGTTTGGCTAGAATGTTTATTTATTTAATTTAATAACTTTTGGGCGTATGATTTTGATTATTATTGATCTAACATTATACTATTGGATATATATAATATAATAATATTGGATATATAAATAAATGAGATCAATTACAATTTATTTTAAAAAACAAAACAAATGAAATTTATAAAATCTGTTTTAATTAAATATTTATGTAAAAGTACAAATTTCTTAACGCGCGTAGTTAGATTTCGATGCTCAGAATAATAAACCTTAATAAAGTTTTAAGCGTTTTAATTTTTAACCTCTTGTATATTTGTAAAGTCATAAATACTCTTTGGTTTCTATTATAACAAGTCAATTGAAAAGTCCCCGGCCCACCATAGTAAAACACATTTTTTTTTGTCAAAATTCGTTTTTTTATTTAAAATAATTCCTTTCAAGGGTTATACACTAATTATAGCGACCCTCCAACTTTTCGATACTATTTTTGTAGAACGATATGTCCAGCGAGCATTCTTTTGAGATCTGAGAACAGGAAATAGTCGCTGGGGGACAGATCTGGAGAATACTGTGGATTTCGAAGCAATTCGAAGCCCAATTCATGGATTTTAGCCATTTTTACTGGTCACTCACTGGTGAAAAGAGAGCTCGCGCGGCTTTCTCATACCCAAATATTCGTGAAGGATATGATGTACACGTTCAGTTGATATCTTTAGAGTGCCATTATGATCACATTATGATCACGATTCCAAAATAACAAGATGGAAGTATTGATTTATGGATGACGGTTATTATTATTTAAAAGTATTATGTGTGAACTTTTTCTTGCTAAAGCGACACATTTTGTGTAGAATTGCATACACGCGGCGATCAAATATTCATTAAAAATTTATATATTGGCAAGCTTACTAGAGAATTGTACATCAACCACCCGACAGAATACCTTCATGGCCTTGAATCTCCGACTTTGAATGAATACATCTCAACTCTAAACTCATATTTCGCTGAAAGATAAAATGTAGATAGATTTTTTAATATTTAATCATAGTCAATACTACACCCTCATCCCCCTTACATGCAGATGTAATTGTGTGTAAATACTACCCGGGGGTTTAAAAAACTAAAATCCTTGTACGAATTTATGTCAAGACATCCAAGATGATATAGAAAATATGCAAGTAAATATAAAAATATCAAGAATATCAAAATTTGTAACTCGACACTCTACCAGAAACAATTTGGATTTAAATCTCTATCACCTAAAACTACACAATCATGGTTACTTAAATTCATTATGTAAAGTAAAGCTTTTACATCACCAAGTGGTTTATTTTTAAAGAAAGAATCAAAAAGATGACCCACAATGCAAAAACAAAGCCAACGCTTTGGGCACATACTAATATTAAGTATTTCTAAGTAGTTTTCAGTTATTTTAAGTAAAGTTCCTCTTTTTTTGGCCTTTTCCGTCCATTCAGACCTAAATAATATCTTCTTGATAAAATGTCTAAATCGTAAACATAACAAAATCATAAAAACTCGAAAAGTCCCATACCTTGTATAATCACTTTGGACAATAAATAAATAATAATTAATCAAACGCATTCCAAGCTCCTCTTACAAATTTTCGGAAAATAGTCGAATAATTCATACCTCGGCAGGTGAGATAGTTTTTTTTTAACACGAATTTGGATTCCTTGTCCCCAAATTAGCTTCGAACGATGCCTGTTCCGATATAGGTTAATAAACTATTTTATTTTAATTGGTTGACATTTTTTTATGTTGGTTTTTAAATGAAAATTATCATGATATATACAAAAGCTATTTCCATTACGTATACAATGATGAATAGCGGCAGGGGTATATTTATCATCCTACCGCTATGCAACCGCGTGCGAAATAATGATTCTCACCGAATTCTAACTTTCGCCTAACTTTTTCATTATGTAAGTACGATTTTTTATACAATCTAAATACCAACACCGCACCAAACCTGTAACCATCCTACACGTCACCTATCGCATATCTTGCAAATTAATTTAGAATGTCGTCAAATCATTAAAACACTTGGGTATTCTCGAAATATGTTTTTTAAATGTCCCCCTAGAGGCTTTGTTCTTCCGTTTTTTATATATGTATACATTTTGACATTTTTTTCATGCGACACCAGCGCGCGACGTGATTAATGACGCCGAAAAGCACATTTGACACAGTGTTTGCGAAGAAGCAGGCGAGCGGTATATAATATAGATGTGTAGGCAAAAGAGCGTGAAAATTGGCGTTCGGTGGAAAACAAATAAGCGCAAGAAATATGTGTGAAACAATTACTAAAAATCTGCCTCACTAAATATACAAGAAAGTCTTTGTGATATGCTTTTAAAAAATAGGAAAAATCTACGCCATTAAACACTTTAAGTGAGAGATAGGGAGTAATATACCTCAATAACGCGATTCAAATCCTTTAAACGTTATCTTGCATAACTAACGACTGAGCACACCAACACACGCACAAATCAGTACAACGTGTCACAAAATTCAATTGAAAATTGCACACAGAATAATTTGATATACATCACGGAGCGAGCGTTCGCGAATTTCCCTTTTCCGTTATTCAACAGACACATGTGCTTCTGTGTGTGTGTGTGTATCTTTGTATCTCTAACTATGTGTGAATATCTATGTATGTGTAAACAGACACTAAACTCGTCACGCGTGTATACATTTCCGAGTAACATGCGCCTGTAGATATGCTGCCACGACCATCGCCTCCCCCTCCGCAGTACCACCAACACACCAGTATTCACATTCACTCGTACACATTTCTATTTGCATCGCTGAGAACAATAATCAAACCACTCAACTAAATTCCCAAACCCCCCGGCTCTCTCTACCTCGCTCATGCTCGTACTCCTCAATTCGACGCCATACTCCCCCCTCCCCTTAATCCGTTAAATCGGAAAAAATTGAAAAAAATCTCTGCAAACAAGCGCACAGAACGCACGCTGTGTGCATATAATACTCGTCAGAGCGCGCGCTCGCGGATACGCTGCCGTTACCATCCCTGTCAGAATCTCTCTCCACCCTCCCGCCGTAGCAGGATAAAAAAAACGTATTGTTTGCTATCAACCGCCACCCACCCACAGCAGCGTGCGCGCACTCGTCACTCGTGCCGGGGCTGTCTGTCATCTACACACCCCGCACCCAAAACGAAACACACGCGTCGTGTCATTCCGTGAAGGCTCACGTCTCGTGCCATCGTGAATTTGCTTCACTCTGGCGCGCCAGGAAAGCGGCGCGGCTTAGATTGCCTGAGAGATTTTTTTTCATCACCCGCTTCAACCCCTCATCTGTTCTCCATCTCTTGTAGACTGCACAAGAAGTTCTGCCACACTGCTCACTGCGCTCCACAAGAATGTTCATGCACATATACACACAAATAATCCCTTCTCTCTGTGTTTTTCAATATATTTGATAATAACGGCGATTCGCAAAAACCACCCTTGTTTGTGTACACACGACATGATATTCTATCTATAGCCTTTTGTATGGATATTGGTTTCAATTAAAAGGGATTTGCAGCCAATTTTATGATATTGCAAACAGATTTTCATTATATAGAAATTTAAGTATATTTGTGTGTAAAGATTAGTTCTTAAGCTGGAAATTCAATAAAATTGTTGTTTTTTTATATTGTACAATTATGAACAAATTTGCTACTTTTATAATAAAAATTGTCACTGGCTTTTGATGAACAGATGCAAATATTTCAATCGTAAGGCAAGATACCAGAATACTTGGTGATGCTATTTTCCGAAAGAAACGGAGTCAACTTAAGGTGGACAAATAAAGGTGGCGACAGTTTATGGTGGCCCCTTAAATCGTATTATATAATATTATATATGTATATATATATATATAAAAAGCGTGACCCATTTCGAGGTTCCCTACTTTTTCAAAGAAAAAAAACACAGAAAATTCAAATTTAATGGGGAATGT
>JANSTU010034171.1:0-11680 GCA_027564075.1 Bolitophila hybrida
GGCGATGTCACATGCCGGTCTAACTCGATGTTTTCCATGATTTGATCGGTATTCGTCGTCACAGGTCTTCCGCCGGCGGGCTTATCCTTGGTGTCGTTTTCACCGGTTCTGAATCGTCGAAACCATTCCTCCGCGGTTCGAAGTAATAGAGTACCATCTCCCAAAACACCATTAATCGCACGGAACGTTTCAAACAATTACCAAAAATGAAAGTTTTATAATCTGAACTGCTCTCAGAAAATTAAACAAATCTTGCTTAATCTAACTTTTTGTACTACACGGTTGTAAACCATCGCGGTAGTTTTCCACCACTTGTAAACTGAATATATAAATAAAAACACCGTTTCACTTCGAATAATATATGTTTGTGTATTTATTAATTATTATTATCTTTTTTACGCCGTTCTTACACATGTAACTTGAATAAAATATGTGGGTTTGTATAAATATGAAAATAAATTATAAATAGTTGAATCAAAACAATGTTTTTGGTACCGACAATGCGAGCAAAATAAGCGACTGTTGTTATGTTATGGCTGCTCGCTCTAGCTTTTTAAAAAATCACGGATCAGCGATTCTCGTTTCCTTTTCTTCACACATTTAAAAGTGCACTCATCAAATGCTATTCGAATTAAAAAAAATCGGTTACAAAAAAAGGATTAATGAATTAAAATTGCATGTTAAAATTACAAGTATTTTTTGTCTTCGTTATAAATACTTTGTATAAATAAATCTTGTGTATTCGTGTGTATTTTTAGAAATTATTGTTTTCTCATATTTTTTTAATAATAACAATATTTTATCTATAGGATTAACAGTTAATGTTGATTGAATATATAATGTACATGATTTATGCAAATACAACATCAATCTGTATGGAGTAAAAGCATGATTTCTGACTATAAATTGGGGAATTGAGTGTTAAGTAATCCACTGAGTATTTATATTCAATCAAAAAAAAAATGTATGCATGTATTTGTTTATCAATAGATTTATCTCTGTTTATATTTTGTATATAGTTTTTTTGTTTTCATTTTTAATAACTATCATAAGGGCATATATTTTTATATATATAATATAAATTTTCTGTCTTATGTCAACACTAATACTTTCATGTCTGTGTAATGTGTATTGTATATGCTTTTTATGGTTGGTTTGAATAATCAACAACTCATAATTTTATTTTGTAACGATTATCAAAGAGACAACAACAAGATTTGAATTAAATGTGTTTTGTTTTTAGAAAAAGTCATTCAAGGTGGACAAATGTATGGAGATAAATTTTGAATGAAAATAAATTTAATGAATTTAACAGTAGAAATTGTTTACAACACCGAAAATATGAATGAGAAATGTTTAAAGGTTTTGGTTTGTGTTGATTTCGTAGTAGCCAATATTTATATATATATTTATAGTATAATATAATTTTATGCGTATTTAATACATGTATTGTATTATAAAGGTTGTTATAGGATGGTAGGTAGTATAGGGTTGTGGGAAACCATAAACAATGTATTGTCTTGATAGAACGCGCGTGCGCAAGAAAAAGCCTGCAATTCGTGAACTTTTTTTTAAATTTGTACGTCTGAGAAAATAAATACAATTTTCTCTCTATTATTTTATGCATATTATGTATGTGTCTTTTAAACTGTTTTTATGTTACTAATACAATGAATGAACGATTGATTCACGATCAGGTAATTGTCGAACTTTCATGGATCCGTCAGCACCACACGAGAAAAGACGACCGTTCGGGTCCACCTGGAGCTGTGTCACACCTTGCCCGATGTGCTTGAAGAAACTGCTGCGCGCGTGCTCACCCGGGAACGAGTACAGTGGAGTGTTATTAGCCAGTCCCCAAACCTGTAATTAAAAAAAATTATTGAATCATTTAATTTATTTCTTTTTATAATCGTATACCTTTATGTCGCCATCAGCGGATCCAGTTACAAAGTGTTCCTCGTGCGGATCGATGGCAAGACATTTTATTGCACTCTCATGAGCCTATAAAAAAGAGGGTAATAAAATAATTTCAAATTTGATCATATTGAAAACAAACCTGTAGACGCAGTCTTAGGACGCGTTGGCGTACGTCAAATATGCATATGTCACCCTTCTTACCAGCCGATATCAGCTGTTGATGCTGTGGCGCATATACAAGACTAGATGCGCCTTGATCGTGACAAGTAAACGCTGAATTAGAAAATCGTAAAATTAACACAAATGTTCTGACGTAGCTATTGAACTGATCTGATACTTACAGGCGACTAAGGACTTCTTTTGTGGCAGTAGAGTATCCCACATGCCGACATTCTTGTTCTCAGAACTATGACCGGCTATCAAAATAGAAATAAAATAAATATTTTATACTTAATAATCGTTTTTAGAATTTGCAGGGTGTAAGATGTAAAAACAAATACTAGATGTTGGTTCCCTTAAAATATATCATAATTATCTTTCAAAAAAAATACAAATAGACTTACGACGATTACTTTAGAACATTTTAAAAGACCTGAGTTTTTTTCTAACGTTTTTCTAACCCTTTAAACAGTTCCACGTGTTAGTTAAACGCGTCAGTTTAACTTTTCGACAGTTTAACTTGGCTACAGTTTTACGTAAGCTTAACTTGGCCCGAGTTTAGCAATCGGGGTTTTCAAAAATAAAATGTATTATATATAGAAATCTAACTATAGATATTTAGGATGTATCTTTTGAAATATATAGGATAATATTGGATATATATTTTTAGTAATTTTAGCAGATTTTATTATTTAATTTTAGAAAATTATATAATTTATCTTAATTTACATGTAAAAAAAAATGGTCATCAATTTCTAGGTTCTTTGTTCACCACATCGAGTATGGATTTCTATATTGCCTTTATATTATATTGAATCTTCTTTTTCTGACCGAAAATTGCCCTAATGTCAAAAATGGTTAGTCCAAAACCAATAAATGCAACATTGGGGCTTTTAATTGGAATGGTATTAAAAACTAATTCATGATGCCGTCCAAGAATATGGCGTGCCAAAATTTTAATTAATTTTATCTGATTTGAGTACTTGCTTACTCTTACTCTTTCAAAAGATGGCAAAATCCTGTTTGCGAGCAATTTATTCTCCAGAAACACCCATGAATTATGATCTTTATATACACATTTACCGTAAGTGCATCAAATTGCCAAACAAACCCGTAAATGGGACCGATTTCAAATCTTCAATCCTCTGGCGAATGAAGCAGTTAAGCGTGCTGTTTCATCATTCAGGAGTATATGACTGAAACGCCATGTAATTTCGATTCTGCCATCCTTTCAGTCCTTAGAGTGGTAATAAACAGACGTAAAATTCAAAACCTTAGTTCAATAAACTTTTAGTGCCCGAAGCATCCGAAAACGCAACAACGAGCTGGAAAGGTAAAAAAAAAGTAAAACGATAACTTGGTCATCATCAGTATTAGATCGTTTGAAATCTTTTATCAGTTACACGAAATCGGGTTTGACCTTGCCTTAGCAACTTCTAACTGTTTTCGAACTTGAAGATGGCTCACCCGAAACGTTTTTACTCAAACGAGGAGTGATACTTTAACTTACTTTAACTCCCGATCGATTACTCTATTCAGCCGGTATAAAAATTAGAAAATTGAATCGTTCTATCGTCCCTAAAGAAAATTCGTTTCGTTTCATAAGCCAGTTGACTGATATGCCTCCAAATGTCATTCCCTTTAATAAAGCACATCATACCTGTTGCCACCAAACTGCATGAGCCTAGGAATACAAAATCGGTTATGCTCTTATTATGACACTGGTATGTCTGAAAAAAGGAAAATAAAAAGGAATTTAACCACAAAATGGCAACTATATATTTAAATATACTCACGAAAAACGATCGATTGCACGACGATGCTAGACCGGCCTGCCAGAGACTTAGGTTTCCGTCACCATCAGCTATGCCAAACTTGTTGCCGTGCTGCGAGAATCGACAACGTGTCACTTTCGCAAATGTACCGGGTGGACGTGGTGTGCACACCACCTGCTGATGACCCCACTCCCACATTTGTACCGAACCATCCTGGCCACCGGTCAGGTACAATGGCATCAGTGGATGTGCACACATACGCTTAATATTATCGATCTTGTGTTTCAGTACCTAGACCCGTACATATGGCGTTAGTATAAATATAGAATAACAGTATAAAAACTGCAAATAATAAATCAATTACGAAAAAAAAATCGAAATGAATAAGAATAAGGTGGATAGCGCTCAAGCTGTTAAACATAAATATGATACAAACAAAAGATTTTAAAGCATTCAGAATATATAAGAAAAAAGTAATCTCTTTATTATGATGATTCTACGGTTTCGAATTATATAAATAATCAGAACAATATTCGGGACCACCTCCTAGAGGTAAAATATTTACATTTTCATTGCTGACACATCAAGTCTAGACACGTAATTATTAAGATGCATTTAAGACAAAATAAAAATCTCACATTTCTCTTTATCCAACATGAAATTAACGCACAATGTACAATTGCATACAGATAAAGAAAATGCTGAAAAAGGCTACAAAATTGTGCAAAAATCAATACAAACAAAAAAAAAAATCTATTGAAATCACGTTTCGCATAATTTCGAGCATACAATTCGAGTGATAATATCTAAACCACAAAAAAAATATTAAAATAAAAAAAGAACACAACATAAACACGCTCTACATGTAAAATCATGTAAGTCACATTGTCGTTTGGTGCACATTTAAAGAAAATTGTTGGGGGAAAAGGAAAAAAACTGTACCGGTTTTAACATGTGCTTTGATCGATCAATGACCAGTTTACAGAAGCGTGGATCATGACTCCCGGGAAAGGTTGCTCCTTTAATCTATTTGATTGCATTGTTTTTGCGTAGGTGTATTTTTTGAATGAAGTGGTCAGCGCATCCATTTCGAGAGAGAGAGGAGACACAGGTTGAGTGAAAAAGAAAAGAAAAAACACACACACACAATGGATTTAGTATCATTAGTATTTACAGTTTTTTGTATGGTAGGTCTCTCTTTCTCTGGCCTATTTAAAAAAAACATGGGTAACGCGGTGAACGCGTATTGCATTATAATTTAAAAGAAGAAAACTATATACGAAACACGTGGTTTTGGTGAGTTTTCCAGACTGCGCAGCGGAAACTTAACAAAACGCAGTTTTCACGCTTTAATTTCGTTCGTTTTCTGATTATATCGAATTGTTTGTTAAATATGTAAGTAAGCGATTATTTCTTCGAAAAATTATTAGTGCCAAAATGCGATTTATATATGGTACAAGATGAAATGTATTGTATAACGTTTGCTTACCACAGAAGCGCCTCGACCAGATTGTCCAGCAATCCCTGGCTGTGGACTAGAGGGTGTTGCATAGCTCTGTGCCGTATTTGCTCCATGACTGAGGATATTTCTAGGTTCAGAAAAAATAAACAATTAACTGAAAATATATATGTTTTATCGATATACGTACTTGTCTGATTGGATGAGCAGGAAGCTGCTTGGCGTCAGAGTGTCCACATCCTTTGTTAGATTCATAATGTCCAGTTCGCATTCGTCTTCTAGCCAATTTGGTGACTCGAGCAACAGTGAAATATCCATTTCCTGAGCTTCACGAGGCGTGGCCAACGCCAATAGTCCAGGATTCACTAGATTTAAGCAGAACGCCGAAATCGATTCCTGCTCTTTGTGAATTATGCGTACCGGCTCTGGTAGATGATTATGATGATTGTGACTGTGACCTTCTAAAACAAAGGAAAAAAATATATTTTCGTGAAATTCTAAGTTTTCTGGTTCCAGCGTACCAACGGGAGTTCCGGGACCATCTCCAGAGATGGACTGATCTCGTGAATCATTAGCGTATGTGGTCGATCGTTTCTTGCCGAATACGGCTCGTATGAAAATGTCCTGTACAAGTTCTTGGCGTACCAAAAAGTTCCACAGTCGACGTGCTGGTGCTGACGATCCCAGAATCGGACTGAATGGGGTATTGTGCTTTTCGAGCAACGAACGATACTTGTGAATGGCCGGACCTTTAGCTTCCGTTTCCACAAAGCATCCTATAGAGAAAACACGAATTTAATAAGATTAAATAAAAAGGTTTAATAACACGAACCTGGAATGTAGTCAGATGGCGTCGGTCCTTTGGCACACAGTTCATCTTTAACCTGATCCTGCCAAGAGGCCAACGATCGAAGTATACCATGTATAAGTGGACTGGCAACCGGTAATTCTAATACAAACAATTAAACAATATTAAATTCTTTTCAATTTCAATAAAAATAAAATATACCTTGCATTTCGATGCCTGCCACATTGATAAACTCCTGCAGCTGATTTTGAGCTAATTTCATAATAGCCAAACGCATAATCATCCACGAGTACGAATGTGGATTCGAATGTTCGGTATTCTCGCGACGATGTTTTTTCAGTATTGCCGATGCTTGGGTAGCTTTCAAGTCATTACTAAACGGATCTGCGAATACGTCCTCTTCATCATTATCATCCTCTAGATCAGACGAAATCGAATCAGCTGAATCGTAGTCATCGTCATCTGGACCATCTGTAAAAAAAAAAAAAAAAAGAAATAAGAAGAAGACAAGACATTTTATTTAATATTATCTAAACTTACTGGGTAATGTCGGTTTAATAAGGAAATATGATACCATCGACATTTCGGGTGATACAAACTGCTCACGATACGTCGGCTTATCTTCTTTCATATTTGGTGAACCTGTTGGACCACCGAAATGGCCCAACAGTTTCATGTTGAGCTTAACACGTTGCTTAGTCAACGATGTAACAGCATTCCAAACACCTCCATCACCAGAAGGACTATTCAGTGATACATCTTCAGACTGCTGTTGAAAATCTACCGAGGTAGATTGTTGCTGAACCATTTGTGATGTTGCTTGACGCAGTAATTTTTTTATTCCACCACCGTACAAGTGTGACCATGTGATGTTGTTAAACTTCTGACCAGCCAGACGATACAACAGATGACAATCACACGAGGACAGACCATAGACCAACAACGACATGAATGTAGCCATGAATGCTTCACAAAGCAGTACATTCAGACGTGGTGTGTCTTCGTCCTTTTCACGAGCGAGTAGAGCACGCAGATTCGTGACACCTGGCCACTTTGATGGTGCTGTACTCACGGTTACCGGTTCATCGGTTGAATACTTGCGACGGCGATGATGTGTACCAGCGTTTGCCATTAAATGTGAACTCTGACAGCTGGCATTCAAACGAGCTAGTGTTTCCATGCCCGGACTATTAAATCCACAGGTTTCGTTTGATTGTTTCACAATAAATGTGTCCGAGTCACATAGTGATTGATAGATGCAAGCCGACAGTGCAACGGCAAGATCACGTAAAACATATATCTCACATGATCCATTCGCTCCGATCGGTGGCTTGCGAAGATCTACGATTGTTTGCAGCATATCGTGAGTGTGTGACTAAAGAAGAGAGAAATATTTAAATTATTGAATAAAATAAAGAGTAATTGTTGATTTACCTGTAGGTATCGTATTGGATCTGCAATGACAGTTTTATTGCCAGCAACGCAGGCACTTAACAGTGGTAGCGTAGTCGGGAAGGGCAACGGACTTAGTAGTTGCTGTTGTGTTTTCTCTTGCTGAAGTTCTTGAAGCAAAAGTACCAGTTCCATACGAACGGACGCCAAACCACCACCGCTAGCTCCATGAAGTGAACAATAACTGAGCAGTGTTCGAAGAAGTGTCTCATTGGCTGCAATACGACACATTTTATGCCAATATTCAAATGAAATCAATTATTTTCACTTACTTTTAAGCCAGCGCTTGCGCCTTGCTGCTCTGTGTACCTTAGCTTCAAAGTCTTGTTTTTCCTGCATTAAAATCTCGTGCAGTGTCGGTTTTTCATGCAGCGATCGTTGGTGTTGTATCGGTGTTTCTCGATCAATCTAAACAAAAAACACACAATCAATGCAACCCATACAACTGATTTAAATAAAATACCTGAGAAATATCGTGAATATTTGTATCGTCGACAACAGTGTTGTCTGAATCGGTAATACTGTAACTGCACAACTGTCGCAGTGCCTCTACCTCCTTCTCAAGCCAGACGTACAGCTGGTAACGCAACTGCCCACCGTCTACTTCAAATCCAGTGGCAAGCGTCGAAAGTTCCTCCATCAATATCTTGAGACACGCAACGAATTTTAACTGCTGTGCCATTATGTCGAGTGTCTCAGTGCGTCCTCCATCTGCAGAATCAACCTGTATACTTGACGTAGTCTCCACTTCGATATTTACGTCAAGCTTAAGTTCCAGTCCGGTGTCCTCGTTTTCTTCATCGTCATTATCATCATCACCCCATTCGATTTTAAATTCATCATTTACAGCACTTGCTACGGGTGCACCCCAATCCATTGAAGATGCTTTTTCTTCCGTGGCACCCCAGTCAATTGAAGCTGATTGCACTATCGGTGTACCCCAATCAAAACTAGCTGCACTGTCATGTGTTTTTTCCTCCTTAGGCGGTTCCACTTGAACACCCCAATGCAAAATACCAGTATCAATCTGTTTATCATGTTTTCCATCTGTTGGTGTGACGAGCGGTGTACTTGGTTCCTGTTCAACAACTTTTGTCGGCAGTTTACTAAGCACTTCAAGTGCTAAAGCCGGACAACCGGCCTTAAAATGACCATGAGCTGTGGTAAAGTATAGCTGTCTTTCCAGCGGTGTTATAGAGTCCTCGATCTGTACTTGCTTGTCACCACGTGATTTTGTTGTCGTACCATCACCACTGTAACTGAATCCGGACAGTACAACCTGGGCTTTTTTCTTTTCCTGTGCTGTGCTCGCAATGTATTGACGAATCAAAAGTGGATGCGTTCGTAGATAAATGTAAAAGTTAAAAACATTTGGATTGGTGAATTGTATCGATTCGGAACGAACGAGTGGATCGTCGTCAATGTAGGAAGCGTGCATGTCACCGACGTTGTTTAGAAGCAGTGTATTTAAACTACCCGAGTAGTCTTTGAGCAACCACAAAGCCATTGAACGTAGAAATGGATCTGGTGAGGCACGACTTAAGTCCTGGTTGTTTCCGTCTTTGTCACAGCCCAAAATCTGTTCGTATAGAAGTTTTTTGTAATTCGGTGGCGTGGCATCATGCTCACCTTCGTACAGACGTGTAATGACAAGGGCCAATTGTAAATCGTCCAGTTTGGTAAGACAAACCTCGATGGCATCGTTCAAGGAACCTGCCAACAGGAAAAAGGCGACCGCATGCTCAAATCGTTGCTTACCGAGTAGAGCGAAAGCATTCTTCAGTGCAGCCTTTCGCCAGCGATCTTCACTGAAATTGTTCGCAAAGAAAGCAGTCATCTTCTCGTCACGACGTGACCTGTACAAACCCCATACAAGCGACTTCTTTTTCATGGCTATATAGTAAATGGCTGCATCTAGTGGATCTTGTTTTGCCTGGTACGCAGATTTTGCCAATCGTTCGATGCACTGCTTAAGCAAGGTATTGTTACGTAACCACCATCCAACGCCGAGCTCTTTCAACGTAGACCACTTGGCCTGATTCTTAGCATACGACGGAATCAAATTCAGAATTTCTTCTTCACTCTCCGAATGGAATGCCCAGACAAGATTAGAAGTGCCGACTCCCTGTTTCTGGAACTGAGTACGCTGCACGAGTGGAAGACAACGCAGTAGATAGGAAAAATGCTTCATTGCCATCAGAAAACGTAGTCCACAGTCGTCCAGTGAATCCGTGCTGACATTGTGATCCTGGTCACCGCCAGCCGTATGATTATCTTTGGCATGCGCTGATTTAGCTGCATCGGTCATGAAGCGTTCAGCAAAATCGGTTTTGCATGTGGCCACCGTATCGGCAAGAGCCAACAGATGCATTTGATCGAGTGATGATAAACCGGGAAGATGGGTGTGCGTTAGCAGGCGCGACAGAAGTTGTCCTTGTCGTGGTCCAAAGTGTGAGAGACTCTGACGCTCTTGTACTGAAGAGCGACGTGCGAATCGTTGTCGTTTCTCAGTTTCATCCTCGAGCAGCTCGTCAAGGGATTCTTCGCCACCGACATTGTCGTCAAATAGAGCATTATAGTCCTGCATTAAAATTATTATATAATTATTATAGAAATATAAATTTGATAATAATGTACCTTAGCATCCTCGTTCTGCTTAGCATTGTTGCCGGTAACCTCCTTGTCGGCCGCCAATAAAGTCCACAGTGGTAACGGTGGAATCGATGTAATCTCAGCATAGTCCAGCGTCAACTCTTCGGGCATCTACAGTGTATACAAGTCATAAATCTACATTAAATACTGCATCATATAAACTTCAAGTATACATCTGGTCATCTCGAGTTTTCACTAAGTTACGTCAACACTTACCCACACCGTGTGAATGCGTGAGGTACTAACTAATATTTACTTTTTCATTTTTGCAATAGTTTTTTTTATAGGGCATTCATGAAATAATATGAAAATGGTATAACATCAAATATTAAGCGATGTTTTGTAGAGACTATGTACAAATAACAATACTGAAAACACCAAAAAATATAAGTGTGTGTTTTGTGTGAGTTTTTCGCGTGTGTTTGGGCACTCGGAATTAAACAAAAAATAATAATAAAATGTGACTCGAACCTGTGTCGTAGATCCACGTTGTTCGGATGGGCTCACGGTCCCGGCTTGGTAGCTCACCGATAATGTACGAGATCGCGACCAACCTCGCTGCAAGTAATTCGACGAGAGGGTTTAGATTTTTTTGAAGTATAGTAAATATATAGAATAAACCATTTTTGTGTATTTAATTTATTTGGATAAACAGGACGAAACGGAGGGAAGACATTCCTAAGAGAGGATGAACTAAACAGAAGTAATTATATACAGTCCAACTGGATATTTAAGGGGTAGAATGGCAACACGTAAAGAAACTGGGTTCAATACTGCTGTAGAGATTTTTTTTGGCATAAACACGCATATATAGAACATATCAGGATCGAGTGTAGTTGTATTGCTCTCTTCGTTGTAGCTGTTTGTGTTTGATATGTAAACTGGTTGTGGTCAACTAAGTTTGTGTGTGTGTGTGGTGCTGGAAGCCAGAAGTGGAGCTGGTGAATAGTGGGCATATAGGGCATATACGTGTGCTGCTCATCTATACTTAGAACCAATGTAAAAATCATGCTACCATCGGATTTATATTTTAAAAAATCAAATATATTGATAGTAATATTTTACAAAAAAAATTAAAACACATAACTTATTTTTTCACTAAACATATTAAAAATAATAATAATTTTGTTATTTGTGGTCAAAGTATAATGAAAATATTATTAATATAATTATAAAGGTCGGTTTGGATCTTGATAAAATTTTGAACAAAATATATAATTTTTATTTCAAAACAAAATGAGAGTTAAAAAATTTATATGTTGTATTGTATATTCACACAAATGTCGTCTAGTAATATGTAATATTCATAATATTCATTCAAAGCTACTTTTAACTTTTTTATATTTGGAAACATAAACTTAAACTTACATTATTTGTTTGGTTATCAAATTATTATTTATAGTTATAAAAATATACTTATTTTTGTTTTTTTGTTGGATCCCTTGAATAATAAAT
>JANSTU010034182.1:0-25671 GCA_027564075.1 Bolitophila hybrida
GGAATCGTGAATCATTAACGTCATCATACACTTATTGTTCTATACAGGGTGCGTGTGTATATGTTAATTGATGGCATCAATGTTCCGTTATTCCAAATCAATAACCTATTTCAGAAATAGGCTATAATTAGCAAGAGGAACCTACTGATTTACAGTGCTACATTCGAAAAATACTTCGGTCTGCCGGCCGGGATTAAACCGACGACCTCCCATAAGCCAGGCTAATGCGCTATGGCTATGGTTATTTTTGCTATTTTGTTATTTTTGCCTATTTTTATATATTTTAGCTTTCACACCTAATATATTTTTACATTACTTATACGTTTGGCTGAACGGCAAGTTTGACCGAATGGCGTTTAGGCGAATAGCTCATTTGGGCAAATTAGCCATTCTCAAGTTTTGTTATCGGTCATATTGATATACATGCTATCATCCACATCCGATCAATGTCTTTTTCCTACTTATGTGAAAGTTTGAAAAAGTCTGCAACATGTTTATATAATATATATGATTCTGTTAATATTTATGAAAAGAACAAGCAGTGAAATGCATCCACATATGCAGTTTGCCCCAGTTTGTTAGAATGTATACAAACAAAAATATGGCGCCTGCAAAATCAATAAAAGAGCTTTAAGTTGAAAACAATACTCCCACGCGCGTTCGTGAATATATGTATGTATATATACATACATATATATATATATATATACAATAATACCCATTATTATGCTACACGAAAGTAATAACATTATATGTACATTTTTGTGAGCTCAACTCGACCTACATGACTGTGCATTCGTATATACATACGGGAGATAGGGCGGCATGCACACGCGATACGTGTACGTGTATTTCCGACACCCCGTACATCCGGTATGTGTTTGCAGAGCGGAAGAGCTTGCATTTTTGCGTTTGAATATATATTTTCTCGACAACCGCACATTGTGATAAACATGTATACGCTCTCATGCCCGCCTCCGCGTCGTATCTGCATAATAATATCGGGATACATTTTTGCCACATATATATGTCTGTATATACCGCGAGCATAAGCACAACATAATGTTGAACGAAACAACGAATTTATCGCGCTTTATGCGCTATGAACGGTTATGCGTTGCACCATTGCGTCGCATATATCGATGCTGCTGGCTGCTGCACCTCCCTTCCTCGCGACTAACTTGAATGTAATATGTTTTTAGTGGCGCAAGCGAGCGGGCGGGCTCTGTTTGTATCGTCGTTAGAGATCTGCGAGAGGGTGTTCCACTATATACTCACATATACGAGATGGCATTCCGGACAATTTTGCCACTTATGGCATGCCATATTATTATGGTAATATAAAGCGATGCAAATGTTTTATTGGGCTTGTTTTTAGGATGCGCTAACCGTTTTTGGTGTTAGATGCGTGAGTGGCTGATAAGGAATTTGTGTGCACTTTCGGTTGGTTGGGTTTAGGGTTATATTATATATAGTTTACATATGCTTTATAAGCATTTTATGGATTATTAAAAATGTTTTTACAAAAAAATATGTCCTTAAGTAAGCCTCCTTGATAATATACTCAGGTCCAAAATTAAAGATTTAAGAAGCTATTTTTTTATTTTTTTTTAAATCATTTAAAGTAGCTAGAGTTATAGTTTTGTCAATAAATTAGGAAGTTTAAAAATTCTGCGAGGCTTGAGGTCATATCAGATGCTTCCCAGTCCAAGGTGGTAGATAGGTGTCCTGTCGGTTGTAACGAGACAGATACAACAGAATTTGTGAGCTGTATTTGTGGACTTAGTTTTCGGTTGAACACGACACGACAGCACTGAGATCAAAAGTTAAATATACTAACACACGACAAACCGTAGCTTCGGCCGCACCGACCAAATCAAAATCCAGTTCATACTGCAAGCCCATCTACATCAGTGGCAAAAGCCGCTAACCCGTCTCAACATCAATAACTATACAAAATAAGAAACCGAGATTCTATCGAAGGAGTCCAAAAGCCATTGGCGGTAAATTATCTAAGAAAGCGGCAATTTTTGAGAAGAAAAAGGCAGGATCCGCGGCAAATTTACAGCCGCCTCACAATACCACAGTCGACGTGCAAGCTGCTAAGGCTGCATTCAAAGACCTAGGTTGGAGGAACAGGGAGCGGTTCCTGAGAGAATGTACATCACAAAGAAAAGATAATCGCAATTATACATGAGGATGAGGATGTTGGAAAATGGCCCCTAAGCGCAAATCAGGTAAAACTGATAACGAGGCGTATGTGGTCCGATATCACCAAGGTCTGTGGTGGGCCAATTTTCCACAAAATAAAAATGTCAAGTCACATTAAAGGATCCGGATCCTTCAGGATTATGTGCTATAACGAAGGCACAAAGAAGTGATTTGAGTCCAGAGTACCGTTCTGGGCCGACCTCTGGGAAGGATGTAAGTTCACCGTTGTGGAAACTTGGAATCTACCTCATCCAAAAAGAGTGTGTGCATTCTTCTTGCTGATGATGCAAAACTACGACGTCATAAATGGGACAAAGGTATCCGGATGAACGGACAAAAGAGAAATGAGGCCTATAACAGAGATGTCCCAACCCTCCTACAGCAACTGGATGAAGAAATGAGGGAGGCCGAGTTACTGGCGACGGATGATTCCGATGTCGAACTCTCCCTCCTTTAAAGTAATACAGATATATTTGCACCACTGTAACATCAGAGCTGTCATGGCTAGTGGTCAGTTAGAAATGGGTCTTATCTTATAGCCGTGAGAGTGGAATGTAATAATCAAGGGCCTTAAAATCCCCGGTTATTAAATTGTTTCCACCTAAAACAAGGTAAGAACGTGCATGGTTGCTAAAATCAATCTTACCGCATTCTTTTTATCTAATTTTAGTTTTTGTGACGTTTCAGCAATACAAATATCACACTTCATCAACGGAGGAAGACAAGATATAATGATAGCATCAGTATATCTTCTTTACGACACCCTACTGCCACCACCATCCGAGGTTCTACCAGCCATGGTCACACATTGTGAGCAGTCCAACTTGCAACTTCTCGTATCGGTAGATGCAAATGCTCACAATTTCTGCTGGGGCAGCAGCAATACACATTTCAGAGGTAAGGAACTTCTAGAATATTTATTGTTAACAAAAGTAAGGAAAGAGGTCATTTACCTTACCCTAGCTACAAGCCGACTTGCCAATTCTATAACAGACTGGCGTGTTACGATGTCTGATATCATCAAATTCAATTTAAACACATAAATCATTATCAACTTACCTGCTCCGAGGAAATGTGACTGTGGTCTGTATTGAGATACAACTATAAATATAATCTTCCTATGAACATGCCACTCACTGATCTACAAAGAGCTTTGAACAGCTCAAAGAAACTCTTGGAAAACCTTTCGTGGAGAAGTAGAGACGCTCTTAGCAACCTCTACAATCACAAAGGCGTTCTCCATAGATACAGATGCCCAGTTTGGTACTGTATTGCAAATCACACCGATAATTTTAAAGATCTGATGAGTAACTACTCATACTAACTACTCATACCAATACTGATGTAAACCATGAGGTTGATCATGATACAAATTGGAGCTTGGCAACCAACATAATCACTATTGACAGAATAAAGTGGATCCTGACCTCGTTCACACCATACAAGGCGCCAGGACCGGATGCTATCTACCCAATAATGCTTCAAAAACTCAGTGAAAATTATTTGGACTTAATCTCCAAGATCTTCAGATCTAGCTTAACAATTAGTTATATCCCTGAAATGTGACAACTTGCTAGAATCGTATTTATTCCTAAACCAGGAAAAGACAATTACAACTCAGCAAGCTCCTTCCTCCCAATTAGTCTTACTACATCGTTTGTACTTAAAACACTCGAAAGAATGTGCGACAGATATCTCAGAGATACTCCGCTACTCGAAAAGCCGCCCTTCATAATGCAGTGACGCGCATTGAAAAGTCCGTTCACTTCAACCAGCAAACTCTTTCAGTATTTCTAGACATAGAGGGAGCTTTCAATAAAATGAACTTCCAATCGCTTAAACAAGCCGCCATCGAGCTCTGAATTGACGACATGATGATCAAATGGATGATACGATTTGCAGTGAAATTAAAGGAGTCAACCTACAAGCAAAAGTCGTATAAGGATGTCCACAAGGGGGTGTTCTATCATCTCTTATGTGGTGTCTCGTAATAGATGGACTAATTTAAGTCCTAAACAGTTTAGGGTACTATACGATTGGCTTTGCCGATGATATATCAATCCTCATTTCCGGAAAGGATAAAAGCACAATCATTAATGTTATGCAACAAGCATTAAGAATTGTAGAAAAATGGTGTATTGACAACCAACTGTCTGTTAACCCTGTTAAAAACAGCACTGGTTCTCTTCTCACATAAAAGAAAGTATGAACTTAGCAAATATCCAATACTTTTCAATGAAACACTAAAGCTCACAGCTGAAGTGAAATATTTAGGAGTTATCCTGGACAGGAAACTTCTTTTCAACAAACATATTGAGACAAAGACCAACAAATCCATCAAAGCGTTCTGGCAGTGTCGCAGAGCTTTTGGTAAAACATGGGGTCTGTCTCCTAAAGTAATCTACTGGATTTATTGTTGTTATTGTTATTAATGTTAACATTTTGTTCAATCGTGTGGTGACCACGGGTAAAACTGAAGACAGTCACCGCACAACTTCAAAAAGTCCAACGTCTTGCATGCATGTGCATAACAGGGGCCATGCGCACAGCACCTACAGCCGCGCTAGAAACTAAATCGTACGCTCTTCCTTTGTTTATACTATAACTGCTTTACGCATGTTAGACAATAATGAATGGATTAGTACTGGTACAATAACCGGTTATGCACTAATTCTAACAAAGTCGTCATTCATAAAAAGAAATCTCTTTATGAAAACTGACAACATAAAACCGCTATACTCTTTGGAAAACTCCTTCAAGGTTATCATACCCAAAAAGGAAGAATGGCAGAATGAAAGCCACTTCACAGGAAGTTGATCTACTATCTTCACCGATGGCTCCAGAATGGACGAACAATCAGGTGCTGGAATCTTTTCAAGTAGATAAAATATAAAGGTCCACATACCACTTGGAAACTTTGCTGAAATACTGTTGCAAAGTTTCCAAGTTGAGATACGAGCGATTCTACTAGGTGCACAAATCCTTCTTGAAAAACAAATAACAAACAAATCTCTACGTTTCTTTCCTGACAGACAAGCAGCACAGAAAGCTATTGACACACACTTAACAAGATCGGCTCTGGTAAAAGAATGCCAGTCCACACTTGATCTTCTAGCCCTACAAGAGCTCTTCTGGATCCCAGGCCATTCAGGCTATTTGTGAAACGAAATTGCCGATGAACTGGCACGCAAAGGGTCCGAAACTCGGACCGGAACCAGCTTTGGGAATCTTCATGTGTGTCTGTATACTAGGTTATTGTTTTAGAAACCACCTCCAACCAGCTAGGATTTTGAGCTTTAGATTCGCCATTATGCTGAGGTTTTAACATGGACAACGAAACACTGGAACACTTTCTCTGTCTGGCCAATATTATGGCCTGCGTGCCACGAAATTTGTATTTTCGACTTCAAAAATAAATCTCTCTATCTCTAAGAAAAAATGAGATACCAACAATCACACATTACACATTAGATTCTTGTGGTAAGAGACACTGATGAGGTGCGAATTTTAGCATAAATAACAGTTTGGTTTAAATTTTACGCATTGTTTCTATCGTCCACTGCTTCAGTCTATACACAAATAGCTTCAATATAAGATGACTTGAATATCGTTAAGCAAACTGAATATAAAACACAACAATTCTTGCTAAACTACATATCCATTGAATGTATAATATATATTTATGCGTTTATATATGTTTGTAATAGTAATATAATATGTTATATGTTTTGTTTTTTTTTTTGTATTGTATACACATTTATATAATAAGTTATCAATATAATATTTATCAAAAATCTCACACACACACACTATTCGATAGAATATATTCGAATGTGTGTAATAATATTTGATTACATATATAAATATAATAAGTTTAATAAAAAGAACACATTATCAACTTGTCTTCGTCTAACAATAAATAAAATTAAACAGAATTAACAGAGAGTCGTTTGGGGTAAATATTTATAAATATATATGTATTGTATATTGTGCATAGTAAATAGTGATTCGAGTATTTTAGAATGTTATCTTAAAAATATATATGTATATAATATATGTTTAAAAAAAGTCGTGTATATGCTTTGTGTACGTTTTAAACGAAAATACTGCGTTTACATTGAATACAGGTAAATCGATGTGTGTGTGTTTGTATGTTTGTGGAATACTATAACTTAATCACAGTAGAAGACAATGACAACAACAACAATCTAAGAAGACAAGTCTCACTATAAATAGTATAATAATTGTATTAGTGTGTTGGTTTTTGTCATCGGTTATGCGCCTATGAGCTGCATTCCTTGCTATGACCATAAATAAGACACTTTGTATCTCTATTTTCTAATAATTGCGGTAGTTCCACGTTGAGATTATTCTCGAATTCGCTGAGCATTAAATAGTTTTCGACTCTATTGCACGATGTGATGCAATCACCGATATAGTCAAAGTCATCGAACAAATTGTCCGGTAGGTCCATATCTGCGATACCTTCTTCAGAGATGCACGTCAACTCTGGTTTCTCTAAAAACCCATTGGCCGGATCTTCGGCATTCTCGTTGATTGGTGCCTGCACCAGTAGATCGGAGCTCATGATAATGGCGGCTCCACTTAAATTTAAACCAATTTCGTGTTCTGGTTCTTGTGAAAATGATAGCTTTCGATTTTGTGGACATTCTTCTGAAACGCATAGATGCTTCGAACCATTCGACCTGAATAAATATTGATTTAGTCTTAAATACTATTTCAACTATTGCAGTTACTCACTTTGTATGTGTGTGTCGTGAAATATTCCGTTTGTGTACATCGACTAAGAACAAAATGAGGCTACCGGCTGTCGTGCACAGAAAACTGAATACATAGCCAGACTTAAAAATAATATATTCATTTAAATAGGTTGCCGTGAATACACCCATTACAACAGTCAGAGCCTGTGAGCACTGCACAAAACTCCAGGCCCTCGCAAAGTTTCTGGCTCGCACACGTTCGTACGTGTACATTTTCAAGGAATAATTGTATCCACCCAAAAATATTCCTGAAAATTATAAGAATATTTTCAATAAAAAATATTTGATTTTTGTTTAAACTAACCATAAATCCAAACAAACATCACGTATCCTTCGAAATTATCATGTACCCGGGTCAAGACCAACATACACAGACCACACATCATTACAGACACCTGACACAGGTACTGGCGTGCAATACGACATTCCACACTGTTTCGTACGACCAGCAGACCGAAAACAACACACCCCAAGATCCAGGCAACTCCCATATAAGCTTGTAGCAGCAATATATTTTCGTTCAATCCGTCCAGTTGAACGGTACGAGCCAGATAGAAAATTGGTGTGTATACACCAAGAGCACTTAAATCGAAAATCGTAAGTGAACAGTAGTGCACATGAGTAGTGTTTGAAATTACCTCACGGATGATGAAAGCAGTATAATGCGTACTGTCTTACTGCGAAGCGTCTTAAAGTCAAAGAATGGCGTGTGATTGGCTTGTTTATTCTTGTCCTTAACCTTACGCTTTTGATTCTTCAAGTGTAAAATAGCACGACGCTGCGGATGATAAAGTGATGCTGAACGATAGAATAGGCCAAGAATGAATGTCAGAAATACGGTGCCAGTGATAGCTTGCAGACCGAGTCTAAAATATAAATAAAAAGTAAATGCAATTAATAAACTTATTAAGTGTCCATTAGCTTACCGCCAGCCAAATCCGTCAATTGAGTTTTTTAGGAAAATTGACATACAAATAATTCCACATCCACTTCCAGATACAATAAAAATCTCGACAAACTCTCGTTTCTTTTTAAAGTATTGTGCCACCATGATAGTAGAACAATCTCTGGTTATTCCAACGCCAATTCCAACAATAATTCCTAGCCAAAAATAATAATCAGTTTTGAAAATATTTAAATGTAGGTCAATAAACTTACCAAAACTGAATAACATCTGATGAAATTGAGATGCAAACGAGGTGAACAGGCATCCGAGAGCTGTGACAAGACCACCGATGACAGCAATGAGTCTCGTTGATTTTTTCTTGCATAGCGAAACAGCCACGGGAGAGAAACCAAGGCCCACGGCAAAAGAAAGAGCAACCGGTATCGCTTTAATAAAAAAAAAACTTGAGAAATAGTGGAATTTTATTTTTAAATACGCTTAAACGGTGATACCTGCATACAAATACTCCTGTCGAAACTCTTTAGCAATCTCAATAAGAAGAATGCCTAGAGACATATGAATTCCATGCGATATGCATTGCACAATAAAACCGACAACAACCAATAACCAACCCCAACCACCTTCTGGATAGTAATGCTGTCGCAGTGTCATCAGTTGACGCAGATCTGCCACTTGACGCGTTGTGTAGACTGGAGCCTAAACAAACTTATATTATAATATATAGATAAAACAAATTACCAACAAACCTTTTCATGTGGATTACGATGTTTGAACACAACCGCCACATTGTAGCCAATCTGATCCAAAAGACTACACGAGCCGGGTCCACTAAAACCGATGCCGGAATCATAACGGGACGGAATATGTGGCATAGACTGTGACTTGCGCAGCAGTCGTGCATCGGACGACGAAAACGACATTCTTGACCGTATTTCGATTTATCTAGAATCAAAGATCAAGATATTCGTGTGCCGATTCAATTACTCATGGTGACCTAATTAAGAGGTATTTCAACAGAAGGACTGGCTTGCATAGTGTTATATAATCGTTGCAAGCAATTTTATAGAGATATTAAACTAAACGACCAGTACAACGGAAACTATATCAAGAAAGCCGTTTCCTCCAGGATCAATTAAAAATATTGCATTGAATAGGAACTGAGAAAAGGCTAGCACACATACACACACCCACCGAAATAACGTTAAGTGTTTAGGTCTGTTCTAAGAAAGTCATGATTTCTATAGTCACTTAGGGATGCATTCAGTTAGCTAATAATTGAATAATTCAATAAGGAAAGCTAAAAATCTTAAGATTTAATAACAAAACAAATTGTCTACAATAATAATAAATTTGGCAGTAATCCAGTGACATAGCTGTCAGAAATATGTCAAAATGAAAATTAAATTATGAATGATACAATTTAACAGTGTATTGAACGGGCGTGCGATGTAAACCAGTAGTATGCATGGTTTCCATGTTGTGTTAGGTTTTGTATTTTGTATAATTAAACATAATGTACCGAACATTAAAAATATGTTAATAAATTAAGATACAAACTTTGAAATTGGTATTCTACGAATGTGAGGGATTGTGAAAGTTGAGACGTCACGTTAAAATTGTACTTTTGGCTTTGGTTGTAATTGCAAAGTTTGCTATCGAATTATAGAATTTGAAATGCAATTTTATGAAAGAGTATTAAAAGTTGATGGACTAGCGCTATAGCGAACTAGAAAAGATACTTTCCTCGTTCACCCATTCTTAAAGGAAAAGGTTCAAAGGTTGACCAACATTTTTGAAAATTGAAATTTGGGTAACGATTTAGGCAGATTATTTCACTTATGTTGATATATCCATGCGTTACATATAAAAGGTAAAATCACATCTGAAAATTTGAGTAAATATTTAATTTATTACATTAAATGTTTTTAAATTGAAAATTAAAAAGTTTTTTAAATGAAATTGGTAGAATTAAGCGTCCGGCCATATGGGAGCAGCTCATAGTGGATGATTCCCTTCCAATATCACCAAACACACAGCAAAACCTTCCTGGCCGTCTATCCCGGCTTGGCCTCTGTTTGGGACGATTCACCGACCACGACCGTTTTCGCTTGATATTGTCGTATGTGATCCATTTTTCGTCGCCAGTCACCATCCGCTTCAAAAGTGCAGCATTTCGCAGGCGTTGATTCGGTCCAGAAGGTTTTTTTGCGTCAAATCATGCGGCTCCAAAACATCAAGCTTTTTTTGTATCGAGCCTTCTGCAGATGGTTTAAAATTGTTTGGTGACTAACTCGCATCTCCTGGGCGGTGTCACATGCCGTTCCAACTCGATGTTTTCCATGATTTGATTGGTATTCGTCGTCACTGGTCTTCCGCCGGCTGGCTTATCGCGAATTGTTTCTTTATATATAATGAAAAATGGTTTCCGTAATTTTGAATAATTACTTTAGATCCTATGAAATCTAAGAAAAAAAATGTTTTTTTATTGCATTGAATCATTGCAAATTTGCATTATATCAATGCTACTTTTTGCTTCTGCTAGCTCGTCGGCCTATTCGTTACCATATAAATGTTCTCGAACCCAAAGAAGTTGTAGATGGATGTAGTTGTTTTCCACAAATTTTCTGGTTTGTAATACCGTCAGTGTATAAACTATTTTTGAGTCATTTCCTAGGAAAACCATGCTTGTAACTATAGATATTAGTTCATAGTTCTTTAGGGATGTCATTCAGGTTTCCTTTAGCTTCCATGAGATTTTGGGTTCAAACAGGCTTTTGGTAGCAAAAAATGGTATATCCATCAGAAAAAAATAATATCTTATGGAAGAAAAATTGTTAGTAGGGCGAAAAATTATATGAGTATTGGAATCTTTGTTGATTATGATAACTCTAGTGCAATTGAAGGAACAAGATAAAGCTCACCTTATGAGTGAAGAAATCATAATAATTCCAGAAATAGTCTATATTTTCCATGGACTGGTACATAAACATAAAAATAAAACATAAAATTGTCATACTTTTAATTGATTATATTTGATACCCTTTATTAAAAACAAACAAATGCCATTTTTCGCACATGTCACAGACACCACCGCACCGTTATACTTGTCTCTATATAGAGTTTATATTTATGCTCAATGATTTCGTTCACTTTGAAAAAGAATGCACTCTGTGTACATATTTAAATAATATAACGTATTTGTCACATGTCTCCTTCAATTATTTATTAATCGAAAAAAAGATCCGTCATCGGCGTGCTTACACGACTCGATGAGCACCAGAACATTAATCTGGAAACGCAGTCCTGCATAAAAATAACATATAATATAATTTATTTTAATTTTACAGAGACGCACACATATACATATATATATATATATATATTGATACCGCGTTGGTATTGTGTATATATAGCGCTTGTTTGTAAGACTGTCATTCGGTCTTAATCTTATTTTAATATCTTATGTCTATATATACAATACCTATAAAAATTAACGTGTCTCTGCGTATATATACAAATTAATTATATTATAAATATTTTTGCCGTTTTTTGTGTATATATGTATATATATATATGTGTGTGTAAGTGTGTATGCGGGTGGCATTGATTAACGAAATGTCGTTGAAATATTCGTACACACTTCACAATGGATTCGAAATGCGCAAATGACAAACAAGTGGATATTAATAATAATTAATTTTAAAACATTATTCTCGGCGATAAATTCAACGATATAATGTTATTTAGTGATTTGACATGATAACACGCATATAAAATACATTTCTTGTGTGCTGATGCTCATAAACGTGGTGCAACCGCATTGCATATATGCGTTTATATTTATATTTAGACACACAATGCAACAAAATACAGCTTGATTCAAAATGTTCATTTATCATTAACGTGACTCATTGATTTGTCCCATTCTTTTGATTTCCATAAGTTCGACATGAAACCTAACAAATGCCGCGGCCACGTCGATTTGGACGGTGCTATTGAAACACGCGCATCGATATAAAAAAAGGTATATATCATTTGTTTGCGGTAAAAATCACCTGCCTATACATATTTTGATATAGTCTATCATCGCAAATTGACTCCATCGAAAAACACGTTCACACAATAATCACAATGAATTCGAGTTAATCATTTCATGATCGTTCGACACAAGAAAATCACACACACTTGAGATATACCATATTGTACAATACCACCACTTGAATGAAAGCATAATAAACGATATATTTATATAATAAATATAATATTCATTATGAAAAATATTGGTTATAAACTATAAATGTATTGTAATTGTGAGTGCGACACGAAAATGGACAATACGAACATTATATTGTTAGTAATTTTTGGTCGGAACAATTCGAATTTGACATAAATTGTAAGAGGCGAATGATTTCAATGGAGCCAAACCGATTAATCATTGTATTATTTGTTCTTTATATTTTACTATATATATATATACAGATACGTTTATACTTATTTATGACACGATCATCATCAGGCAAAAGTCGGCATATTATAAATATATATACATATATATAAGACGTTTGTCTAGGTCGGATGGTGCGCGGCGACATTTAAAAAAGCGTCTTGGCCGAAACACGATACTTTGCGAGCGCGCTTTCAGCGACTGACTGCGCGGCTGAGACGGAAATTGCGCTTGTTCGAATTGGTAAATAGTTTTTTTTCCATGTCTACTATACAATTACAGACACCAACCGGTTGCACTTTTATAAATAATATGAGTTAGTTGTGTTTTAGAGGTCACGACGCGTTTGGTGTATATGTATAATATATATTTAATAATTACGAAGACCAAACCTTTCCGAATGGGATCAGCTGTACAAAAAGACAACAATACACAATGAATTTTGCAATAGCATTCGATGAGACGCCATAGAAAATCACTTTTGAGAAACACCTAAAAGGTAGACATATCATGTTCATTAAGCTCACGACAAATCGAGCAATTGTTTGATATATACATAAGTTGTAAAGTAGATATTTAACCGCAAAAACAGTCTTGATTAGAAAATAGTTAACGATGTACCTTCAATACAAAAAAAAACAAAATCAAATAAAATCAAACGAAATCAGATAAATAAAGTGTTTTTGCATATTCATTAACTAGAACTGTAAATTACTATTTGACTTTTTTTATATTAATTAATAATAATAAATTTATTAATAAATAAAATTATTATTAGATACTGAATACATAGTGTAAGTAATATTTCGGCAGAACGGGTTATTAGCTTATTGCTATATTTATAAATATATATACAATATTTGTCATGTTTTGAGAGGGAGGATTTTTAAAATCTAATTAAGCAGATATTTGAAAAAAATAATTCTTATCGATACTTTTTTGCTTAGCGGACAATTTGTAGCTAACAATTTGCCGCCACATATATTTTAGACCGATCCATAGATAATTTTTATTGTTTGTTTTTTAATTTTAAAGTTATATATATTGTTAAAACCTTTAATATTTTCACACAGGAACATATCAAATGCTCGAAAGTTCATTTGCTCGAGCATATCGACAAAGTACATGCAGAACAACAAAAACCATTTTTTTTAACCAATTTTTGACCCTTCCGCATCATAATAGTTACTGGATCGAAAAGGAAAAGAAAATCATTCCATATCTAAAAAAAAATGTGACGGACAATTGTCTTGCGGCGAATTGTGGGCGACAAGTAGCCCGCATACGACATTGTTTTTTTATTTTAGCTACAGAGGGAAATAACTTATCATGTTTTCATTGGCCAGAATGGCCAGCACTTAATTGTTCGTGTAAGGTGGAATGGCCGAAAATTATCTGATCGTAAGTGGAGCCTGTCCATCGAGCCACAACGTTTTGACATTTAAAATTGGCTTCGCACACGCCTTGGACATTACTTGAGAAGTAACCGTGTCGGTTGCGGAATACCTCGATCTTGCATATAAATTGAAAAATAAGATGAAGAATAGAAATTAAATCTAATGTTTACCGCAGGCCAACATGCGCAATACCGTCCATAATTTATGTTGCGCTAGCAATTCTCGTGACCTACAGAAATGCATTGAATTCCTTGTGAGTGACTGTTTTTTTCTCCATCGATGCGCTACTGAACCATTGCGTGCAACGTCCAAAACGATTCCTTTTTCAGTCGAAAATATCCGTCGAATTCCACTTCGTCTAAATCGTCGACAACTGCACGCTGCTGTGTGTGATACACTCGACTTTTAGCAAGTCATTGAGCACGTCGACCGTCTTCGCCCACAAAATCGACATCTTTCTTTCGACGACCACAAAATCTCATTAAATTCAAGAATAAATCCATGTCTTCCAATGTCTTCGTTCAATACTGCAATACCAGAGTAAAAAATACCAAAGCGCTTTAACCCTACGAAAAAGAGAGTAAACCCAAATTCGTTGTGGTATTAAAACATTTTTGAGTTAAAGTGCACTAGTTTAGAATTTTGGAGCTTAATTGCGGCTTAATGGAGTTAAAAATTCGCTCAGGAGGGTTCAAAATCGCTTTAACTCCAAACGCAAATGTTTAACTTGAGTTAAGGCAGTGAAAAATATGGCTGTTACTTATGCATATGTGACCTACGGTATACGAAAATCAAAAGTAAA
Source organism: Bolitophila hybrida (assembly GCA_027564075.1). Classification (NCBI taxonomy): domain Eukaryota; kingdom Metazoa; phylum Arthropoda; class Insecta; order Diptera; family Mycetophilidae; genus Bolitophila; species Bolitophila hybrida. The sequence goes on from JANSTU010034182.1 coordinate 14,543, forward strand.
CGTTTTCGATTTAAATAAATTGAAATTTTCAACTTCTTGGTTGAAAATCTAGTAATTTCGACAAAAATATCATGTCACAAAAGTTGTTATTTTCCATGAATAACACATACTCTATTAACACAAACTGACCTTACATAACAGAAAGAATGCGATACAGTGCATTGACAAAAACACATTGCAAGATAATACATACTGATGCACTTTTCTATTTTCTGGGATAGTGCTCTCTCACTGTGTGTCGTCTGGCATGATGCGGTAATATAATATAAATCTAAATCAAACTTTTTTGAAAATCAAACCCGCAGTACCCGCGGGCTTTTGAAAGATACATTAACCCGACCCGACCCGCAAGACATTAAATCCGACCCGCTAGTTAGATGTTTTCTGCCGACCCGACCCGTAAAATGTGTGGGCCAGCCCGCGGGTTGCAGACCTCTAGTACTAAAGCATGGTTCAAATAAAATTATATTTCAGTTGTGTCGTGTACATCAAGCAGCCCGGATCTCTTTCCCATCGAGACATTGCGGGGTAAATGAAGAATATTTCGACAAAAGCATCTTCAATATTCTACAAAAAATCAGGATAATAATGTTGGGTGATCGAAAAATAACACACTTAAACCAAGTCACTTAAGTCAATTGCCTACATCTTGGCAACTTTAAAAAAGCATGGTAGTAATATTGGGTTAAACAAAAGTTTTAGTTTAATTTTTTTTTCCTATTCTTTATCAACGTTCTCTGTGAATGTAAGTGTAATACAATCTTCTAAACCCATATTTTAGCATGCATTTCCCTGGAATAATCTATTTGAAATATTATTAAAAATTTACATTTATTTGTAATTTTGTTGTCCGATAAGATTACCAAATTGTCCTTCCTATCTATTCTAATTTATTTCGAATTCCTTAACTTACAGAAACTATTATAAGTAATAAAAACAGTAGACATCAAGGTCTGTGTCCTAAAGTAATCTACTGGATCTATTCAGTAATGATTCGACCAATGTTAACATTTGGTTCAATAGTGTGGTGGCGTCGGGTAAAACTGAAGACAGTCACCGCACAACTTCAAAAAGTCCAACGACTTGCATGCATGTGCATAACAAAAGCTAGAGACTTTTCTAAATCTTACGCCCCTTCCTTTGTTTAGAAGTCGAAGCTACTCTAACTGCACTACGCATGTTAGACAATAATGAATGGATCAGTACTGGTACAATAACCGGACATGCATTAATCTTTACAAAGTCGTCATTCATAGAAAGAAATCTCTTTATGAAAACTGACAACATAAAACCGCTATACTCTTTTGAAAAATCCTTCAAGGTTATTATACCCAAAAGGGAAGAATGGCAGAATGAGAGCCACTTCACAGGAGATGGATCTTCTATCTTCACCGATAGCTCCAGAATGGACGACCAATCAGGTGATGGAATATTTTAAGTAGACAAAATATAAAGATACATATACCACTTGAAAACTTTGCAACAGTATTTCAAGCAGAGATACATGCGATACAAAATTCAGTAGAGCTCTTTTGAATCCCAGGCCATTCAGGCTTTTTGGGAAACGAAATTGCCGATGAACTGTCATAAAACGAAACTCCTTTAATCGGACCGGACCTGCTGGGAATCTCCCGTTCTTACAGGAGAACTACCATACAGCACACATGAATAAACTTCATACACTGAAATAGGAGTCACTTGATACGTGTAGACAAGCTAAATCTATATTTAGCAAGCCTCACAAAAGTGACTCTCTTTTCTTAATTAACACTGGCAAGAGTAAGCTTAAAAAATTGGTAAATATACTAATAAGGTCATTGTTTTAGAAACCACCTCCACAAAATCCGAACTATAGATTCGGCAGTAACTACAATCGATGTCATCAAAGAATTAAGTCTCAAGAGCATCACAGCCTTCATTGAGAGCACAAACTGGTTCTCGGACCTTCACACGAGGATCAATAAAAATGAAGTTGTACAATAGGCTAATACTATGGCTTGCGTGCCACGTGTCTAAGTATTTATCGAACCACCCTCGTATGTTGCGATTTAGACAGATTATCTCAACATCAAACTATTGAGATAATGACAGTTCGATCTAATCGTTTTCATATGTTATCACCTACCAAGATCATTTTCGAAAACGTTTTTCTCAGCTTCTTTATTAGATATAACAATAAAAAAACGAGGACATAATGATAGAATTTAAAAGAATTTAAAAAAATGACCAGGGTTTTTTCTCCAATTCTTAGAGGGCGCTAAAGCAGAGTTTCGAAAAAAAAATCCATGGCGATATGTCGATATGTAACGGTTTCGCTTCTGACAATAATTGATTAGACGCTATGATTCTATAGTACAAACAATTAACGTATTTTTCTTACTAAAGTATATTTAGTAATATTGATTTTCTATGTATACATATTACAGATATATAACTTAAATGATCTACAAACATTTATATGTGTTAGTACAAAGTCTTGGCTCAGAATAAGATAAAGTAACGTAATAGTTTCTATTATATTCTGCATACGCGTTTGGTATTGTATATAAACTCTTTACGCTAGCAGTTTTTTCTAGTATTTCTCCCCAATGTTTCTCTGACAGTACTTCTATTTCAGTTCGAAGTGAGATTTGTTGTGGTGATTCTGGTGAAATAGTGTTTGTTCCTTGTGCTGAACTCAAACTGCAGCAATGCACAGTATCTTCCGTTATGTCCGTCATCCAAAAACACTGCAAAATTACAACATTTTATTACCCAAACTTTGTTTTTTTTCTATTTTGTGTCTATTTCTATAAATCCGAAAAGCGATGAACCCAAAATTAGTCTTAAGTGACTCACTCAGAACATGGTTACAAACTTAAAAGAAAAGGAATGATCATAATGAAGACTAATTCAATAGAAATGTCTAAAATAAATAAAAAAAAAAAAATAAAATCAATCAAACAAACAAAAAACCACGCAAAAAACACTACTTAAGATTTACACACATAACACAATACAATTTTATCTTCCTCTCATTCACTAGAAATATACATTTATAAATGTTTATATAAATTAGTTCTAATATTCCATTACTTAAAGTACTTGGGTTATACGCTAAATGCAAAAACGCCAAACTATTGTAATGGAAGAATCGCTAATTCAGAGTCAAGCAAAGAGAAATATACTAAAAAATGTTACGAAAATGCATAATATTAGAAAGAACCCAGAAATCAACTACACCACTACAGTACACCTATTTGTAAAGTGATTAATCAAAATTCAGTCTATGGGTTAGGAGCGATACCTAAAATAATAAATAGTAAAAGGTAATATTAATTAATAAATAATTAATTAATAATTAAATGGTAAATAGTAAAAGGTAATAAATAGTAAGGTAATAGTAATAGTGAAACGTCTGATTGTCAAAGAAATCAAAGATTAAGCGAACTGAAAAATCAGAAAATATAAATATGTAAAAATAAGCCAAGGGCCTAATGTGATGAAGTGTGGAAGCAAAGAAAAGAAAATCGGCGATTGAGAATCTTGAATGATACTACAGAGATTCACTGTCTCATAATTGGTTAAAAAGTCTTATGGTATCCAATTAATGGTAACAGAATAAATCCTAAATATGACATCCTTTTTGGGAGATAGGGACCATAAAAAAGTCTTGTATACATTTTTAATGGAGGACAAGAAAGATGGAAAATGATGGCAAAATATTAAAAAGTAGTAGGAATTTGTAATAAATCAAAACTGATAATAGATAAGATGATAATACTACGTAATAAGGTAGAAAGCAGAGAGAATGGCAGGTTCAGTGTTACAACTGTTAACAAACAGAGCAGATATTTGATTTTAAAGCTTAATTAAAATTCTTTGTTTGTTTCTTGTCTTTTAAATAAAAAAGTTAAAAACTCTATGCGTTCGTTATAAAAAAATTATTAAATAAAACAAAAATAAAAAATTATTAATTAATTAAATTAGACATTATTGCCTACGAAATTCTAATACAAATTCGGTGTTGAATATCTGTTGCACTTGTATTCAGTATCTAGATGAATGGTCCAGCTGGTATAACATATACAATATTCATACGTCATTTCTGCTCTATCGTTCTGCCATTGATCAATTTACTTTACTGATATTTTGTTTGTTATGATTATTTGTAACAAATTGTGTGCCTATCTGGTATTGGTTTTAATACTACAAACAGAGTCTATTTCTATTATAATATCGGATATCTCGCAATTTGACATAAATGCTAGTCAGAAACGACGCCTATCTGAGAATGCAGATCCTGAACAGAATATGTCAGACGCACAAGTGCAAAAAACGCATAAGATTAGAGATCCTATACGCTCTCCCTTGTAACCACAGACCGAGCTGTCACAAACTACAAGAAGTGGATAAAGGTCTGGCTCTAATTACCATGATTATCAGCAACCAACGAAGCTTCCACCCATTGGAATTTATGTGAAGAAATCAACACCCATGAATGTGAATACTCCCTCGGTCAACACCAATGCTACGCGTAGCACCAAACATTGAATTTATATTGTTATTCCAACTTTTATTTTGTTTTCTTTCTTTTTTACATATATAATTTTCTAACATTTTTTTATTATTATTGATCATATTCAAAAATATCATCCAAAGCTCTCGTTTCTAATAATATTCTACTTAAAACCATATTTTCTAAAGCTAAAGTCATCACAGTATTAATATTTGAAATATGAACATCTCTATCATTTTCCCCAATATTGATGAAATTAGGCACATGTTCAAAGACACAAATGTGCACTTAATAGCGTTCAGTGAGTCCTGTATGAAATCGCATACGAGTATTACATCTAAAAGTGTTAAAATTCCTGGTTTGTTTCGTTCTGATCGTTTTCGAAGTCGTGGTGGTGGAGTTTTCATCTATATTAGTAATAAACATAATATTAAGCTGGTTGCTAACTCCTCTGCCACTGCATTTAACAACCATAGCCATAGCCGAGTGGGGGGACCGCAGTGTTTTATTGATTTGGATTAACGGAACATTAATGCCATCAATTAACATATACACACGCACCCTGTTTAGAACAATAAGTGTATGATGGCGTTCATCATTCACGATATATATATAAATATCAAGATAGATCTCAGAGCATGGATATATCTCAAAAATATGTACATTTGCCTTTCAAAGTTGTTAGAGTCGTGTCAGGGCAAAATTAGGACTCCTAACCATCGGGGATGTGTTGTTATATATGAAGATACGCATTTAACAACAAGTATCTCACGTCAGGACTCTATCAAGTTACCTTAGTTCGTCTCCAATTGAAGTTGAACTTCCCTGTTTTCACAGAAACATTAATGCTATTGATGGAAAAAAGCTCTTCAGATTAGTTGGGACATAATCTAAATTACTCCCCTCATAGATACTACTTTCAGTCCTTGAACTGGACATCATTCATGTAATAAACTTGAATTAGATGATAAAAAGTGATGATAATGATTTAATCTTAAATGTTTCAAAACCCAGTGTATCCCAAACTAATACTACCAGTCTCCAGTCTACCCTCTCTTCTTCTTCTTAATGGTAGAGATCTTGAATTAAGTGACTCTGTAAAAAAACCTTGAAGTTTAGAGTTGGATGTAAAACCCATCCTTGGAAAGGCTTTTTTAAGGTTTAAAAATGAGAATATTACTAATAAGGTTTATTTGGGATCCACTATCACACATACCTCGGATTTGCAATTATGTATGACCTGACGTTAATGGTTGATGAACGTGAGAATGCCCTTCATTTTTGGATTATTTATGAACAAAAATGGTCATTATGTCGAGAGGCTCTGCAAGTGCAGGTCCCATTCCTCTGACTCAAAGCTGTCAAGCTCATTCATGGATTCGAAGAACATTATGAGGGTCGGTGGTTTCTTTCAAAGTGCAAAACTGGATGATCTTGTCAGACATCCGATTTTTACCAGACACACGTCCTATGGCCGCACTAATAGTACACGGGGCAGTCCGAAGTGTTTTTCGAATGTAGCACTTTAAATCAGTAGGTTCCTTTTGCTATTAATAGCCTATTTCTGAAAAAAGGTTATTGATTTGGAATAACGGAACTTGTCATCAATGTCATCAATTAACAAATACACACGCACCCTATATAGAACAATAAGTGTATGATGACGTTGATTATTCACGATTCCAAATATAAATAGCAAGATAAATCTCGGTGCATAGAGATATCTCAAAAATATGCTCATTTGCCATGCAAATACTCCTAACCATCGGGAATGTGTTGTGAGTGTTAGAGCACAGTAGCTCCAATAGGAGTAGCACAGCACAAACATAAAATAACAATCTCGGTAAATCAGCATGGCTTTATGGCCGGTCGATCTACTTCGACAAATTTGGTAGAGCTCAAAATATATGCTATTGATATGATGGAGTCTGGCTCTCATAGATGAAAGTTGGAGTCTCTTTCAGCAAATCGTAAGGTCCTATTTTATATCTTGAGTGTTTTGTTAATGTCCTACCAATAGTCCAGTGTAAACGCGAATTGGAGACACATGTGCCCTGAAGTGTTATGACTTATAATTTGATGTTCCGATAGTTGTCACTGGTTGGGCTTTTTAACCAGCCTTTTTGTTTTATATTCTTCTCTTTGTTTACACACTCTGTTTATTTGTTCACATCACTATCTATATGGATTTGCAATAGGTTCTATCTGCAAAGACACAATATTTCAGGACAGCGAAAAAACGTGTTTATTCCATAATTATTTTTTTTAGTAAGTCCATCTTCTACAATTTGATTTTAAAATTAATATTGTGAGTTATAAATACACATATTTACATCAAATATTTTATTTGAGTTATAATAGCAGATAGAGACTATTGCATTTCTAATGTGATATATATGTATATAAATGAGTAGATATAGCTTATTACAAAAAAATAATTTCGATATCATAGTCCGCAAAATATGTAGTTATAAAAAAATTAATAGGTGAACTAGAAAACTCCACACACAGTGTTTTTGAAATAAGCTGATGAATATATATAATACTGCATTCACAAATATGGTATAGTATGGTACTTTGTGGTGAAATAAAAAAAATCGCGCTTGCGCGTTTCAATTTATAAGCTAAATTAAAGAAACAAGCATTCGGCGAAACCGCATTCGGCGAAACGTAACGGCGTACATTCATAGGGCCAGTGTGCGATGCCGCACACCGGATTCATTGATCCTTACGGGTCCACACGACTGGTCAGGTCATGCTAATGTGCTGTGTGTGCTATGCTACTACTATTGGAGCTAATTTTGCTCGAAAACTCACAACACATTCCCGATTGTTAGGAGTCTTAATTTGCCTCGAAGCGACTCTTATAACTTTGCAAGGCAAATGTGTATGTGAATAGAAAGAGGAACCTACTAATTTAAAGAGCTACATTAAAAAAACACTTCGGTCTGTCGGGTCGGGATCGAATCGGCGACCTCCCTCTCTTGCCAGCCGACGCGTTAAGCAACCTGGCTATGGCTTTATTTAAAAGGTCTGCAGCCCATAATTCAGATGCATTAATGAAAAGTCATATTTTTTGGAAAAGAAGTCGATGGCAGCAGTTTTTTTTAGTTTATTCTTAGTGTTGGTGTTTTTGCAGTTAAATAAGCTTAAAAAGCATATAGGCTTTACAAATACAAGTGAACAAATATTTTATCTCATTAATAGAATGAGTAAGATTGAAAACTTTTTAGCTTTTTTTGTTTTATTGGGTGCGGTTTATGCTGTGCTACTCCTATTGAATCTACTGTGCTCTAACACTCACAACACATCCCCGATGGTTAGGAGTCTGGGTTGTAATGTTTACATAAAAAGGTGATATTTTATATGTTATTTGTTTTATAATAAATTACGTTTTGACAATAATTTTACAAGCATTCTTGTACATTTCGACATGTCTCTAGTAATTTTTACTACACTAATTGTATGGAAAGTAAAAATTGATTGATTTAATTTTACAAGCATTCTTGTACATTTCGACATGTCTCTAGTAATTTTTACTACACTAATTGTATTGAAAGTAAAAATTGACTCATTTAAATTTTACTATTACTTTAGTAAAATTGTACATGTTACAAAAATATTAGTAATCATTTACATTTCGTTGATATTTTTAAGAACAATCATTTATGTTTTTTTCGAATTTCAATTTAATATTTTCTTCATATTTGCATGTAATTCTATTTTACTAGCATAATGCTAGGGTGATTTGGTGCTGGTATTCTGTACATACAAATAATTTAATAGTTGATTAAATTTGAATAATAATTGCTTTATAGGACGCGATGAGGGTTGTCTTTCTTTCGATGGCAACATTGTGATAACAAAACCGCCAATCAAGACACTGTTAGTAATATCAGTACTCAGATATTTTAAAATACTTGCCACTCCTGAACCAGTTTTACCAAATGAAACAAATTCAGGTGACCTAGAAAGCCTTCAATATGATGATCTTTAGCATCTTGCCATCTTGGGGACATTACTAAAACTGATTTTTCATATACCAGCTCTCCGAAGGATTTTTGAGAAACTACTTATGAAATAAAAGGTAAAAATGGAGGCAATTTTAAATATAATATATTTTTAGATGTAGACTGTATTTTAGAATAAGAAAACTGAATGAAAATCTCCAGAATTCAATGACTACACGCAAAAGAAATAAAAAAAGAATGTGCATGACATTTACTGGAAGTTAAAACGTTTTAACTATTATTATTTAACTATTACATTTTCACAATATAATAATAAAATAAAATCAAAATATTGAAAAACAATATTATATGTTACTATATCATTTTGTATCAACCATACAAACAAACAATATACACAAGCAAAGAGAACAAACATTATATGAACAATGAAAACCATACATAACCTCGACGACAGAACAACTACCAGAGCAAGAAAACGCAAACATATAATTCCGGCTGTAAAGGTAAACGAGGCCAAATGTATATCTGGACAAAAACAAACCATAACCTCAGTGCTGACTTCAACTCAAGTGTGCTCCAGGACTTTAAAAAAATGTGTTGATTCGATTCAGTACTATCGAGACCGACTGGAATAATAACAAACAACAAACAGTACACAATAAAAAACAATGTCGTAGTATTTTGATTTTCTTATCATGCCCAGAACTCACAGGAACTCAATGTTATAAAATTCAAAAACAACAACACGAAAAACAACTTCATTAAAATTGCAAATTTACGCAAATGTTACACACACTTGAAAAAGATAAAATATTATATACAATTGCAATAGTATAAAACTAGGTTAAAAAATTCGACTATACTAACTGACAAATATAATTATAACTATACAACGTCTATAAACTCACATTGCTAAACTGACCATGAATCAATAATTACTCTTCAAATCGAACATAGTAGCATTTTTATTTTTAATTATATTTTTTATTGTTATATACATTGAAAACTCCATTAGATTTATAAATAAATTAAATTATATATGATTTTATTGCGAAATGAGCAGTAACTACGTATATATTTATGACAATAGTTACAAAAACTTTCACGATAAAATTCGAAGTCATTTTAATAATAACACACGACAAATCACCAAACTACAAAAATAAACTTCCTTTCCCTTCAAAAAAGTCCAATGATGTTTAAATAAATAAAAAAAGATCAGGCCAATGTTGTCCTAAAATTAACTTATTTAAAATGTAAAAAAGATACGATAAGATTAATAAACAAAGAAAATCGAGACGATTATAATAAAAAAAATGAATGCGGTTGAAACAAAAAACAATTTTGACAAAAAATAAATGTCTAATTAGCGGTAATGACCCAAAACCGAAAACAATTCCTAAATTGCGCTCGAAATGTTATGTTCTGTTGAAAACCCTATTTAACAAATATAAATTTAATTTCTCTGATATTATTAATAACATTATATATATTATAATGTCAAGAACTTCCCAGACAAATTAAAATTAGCAAAAGTAAAACTAATTCACAAAAATGTGATATTTGATTATTGTCTGTGGCGGTCCGCAAATATCGTAACTTGCAGCCGTTTATTTATTATTGACTTCTTTGACATAGGGTTAAACGGAAAAGCTCAATTATATGCTAACGACATTACTGATAAACTCAAAATGCTAATGCAAGATGATCTAAATAATCTAGAGACTTATTCTAATAATAAGCTGCTATCATCAAGAAATGCAATCAAGTTACATATATTGGATTTTCGATAAACAGTTCTGTCACTTGGTCCGATCATATTGAAAATTAAAAAAATAAAATAAAAATCAAATCTATAATTGATGCTATGAGAAGAATTAAAAACATGCTTAATCTGGACACTCTTAAAAATATTTATTTCGCTCACATACATTACTAACTTAGCTACTTCTCGACAATATGGTCAAATTGTCCAATATATACATTGAATTAATCACAAAGTTTACAAAACAAAGCTATAAAAGCAGCAACCATAAAACCGCATGACACTATTTGTATACATACTATTTATAACAACATTCCTGAAATTATTCTATTAAAATAAACAAAATTCTACTAATATATAAATGATTACACATAATTTGCAAATTCAAACAAACTTCGAAGTGCACGGTTAGAAAGCAAAAACTTTTGCACATAAATTCGTTTAGATTATTTAACCACTCCAAATCAGATCTAAACGTATATACAATGACATTCCACACAATCGAAACACAAAATTGTTAAGTATAAAAAAAAATAAAGAAAAAAACGCACATATATACAAAAGACAACACACGTAACAGTCTTTTTCCTTACTTTTAATCATATAATATATTCTAAATTAATTTTAAAAACTCTGCATAATATTCATCTAAAAATCTTGAATTATATATATATATATATATATATATATATATACTAGTGTGGGAAAAAATTAGTAAGACTTTGTTCATAATACATTATACATTAAAATTCTTGATTTATTCTGCCAAATCTATTTCATCACCCTCAAAGTAATCCTCCCGGCCCCAATACACTTTTGCCAACGTTTTTTCCAATCCTCGAAACAGTTGTTAAAGTCAATTTCCGGAATAGCCTTCAATACGCGTAGCGATTCA
>JANSTU010034183.1:0-11679 GCA_027564075.1 Bolitophila hybrida
CGCGACTCTAACAACTTTGCAGGGCAAATGCGCATATTTTTGAGATATCTCTATGCACCGAGATCTATCTTGCTATTGAATTGATTGAACCGGCGATCTTCCATAAGCCAGGCCAACGCGTTAACCCACTCGGCTTTGGCTATGGTTGACGAATTGGTTTTTATTAAGTTTTTTCTACTAACTATTTCTGATGAATTGTTTTCTACAAATTGTCTGTATAAACAGTCAACCACCGCTGTGTGTGTATTCAGAGTTATATCGCGAGTTAAAAACACACCTTTCACAATTTATAAAAACTAATGATGCAGATATTTAGAGATTTAATTTGAAACAGTGTTCTTATAAATGACATTTATTTACGTCTACTAGTGTGTCACATCTCCATTTCTAGTATAATAATTTTTTTTTAATTTAACTATTAAAAACGCCTTTGTCAAACATAGGATTTTGCGTAGGTGATTATTCATTTTATCCCAAAAAATTGAGAGCCTTTATAATGCAATATACAATGTGTAGCGAACACCTTGTGCGGACATACAACCTCAGACCATTACAGAAAGGCGCAAACGGATCTTCTGGTTTTATTATTTAACAGCGGCTAACAGCGGCTTTGCTCATGAACATTTTGTATAAAAATAATACCAAAGAAAACTTCAAATCTGGATTCATCACTCCAGATAGTAGAATGTTTGCTTTTCTCTGCATATTATTTACACACAAAATTACATCACTGCAATTTTGTTTCCAGGCTTGTTTAGAAATGTCTCGTTCCATATACCAAGGCTGCGTATTGTGCCGAAAAACCAACTTATACAAGAGTGCATATAATATATAGTCATTGTTATCTCCGATAGTGTGCCATAAAGTAAACGGAATTCCAAGGTAATTGAGGTATTAGTGGGAATAGTGTATGAACAATAGTAACGGTTAACAAGGATGTTAATCACTGTGCATCTCAGCACACAAGTAAACACCACAATCGATGTCATCAATCAAAACTCAAGAACATCATAGCCTTTGTAGAGAGTACAAATTGATTAACATATCTAGGTATTATACGGAGTACCTATGAATATACAATAGATGTTTGAGAGCAATACTCATATATACTTACTTCCAGTGTAAATATGATTATTTCTCATGATTGATCAGAATACGTAGTTTTTTTTGTTGAAATAGTTTAAAAATACAAGATCAAAATGCTAAGTGCTAAATATGCCAACAATAGATTATACATTGAAACTTACAATCGACATAAATGCCTCTCACTTTGAATTATTTCATGTGAAAGTAAGGCTCTCGCATATTGGAAATCTATGCATGTGCCCGTCACCAATGACTAAAATAGTATATACAAAATTTATCATTTGGTGTGCATGTAATATCGATTTCTATACGCTTACGTCTCGTCGTATCCAGACGCTTTCATTCATTATTCTGGATTACTAGCTTTCGAACGCAAAACCTACAATGGTTTACGATTTACGTTATAAGCTGCCACGAAGCACAAATATATGAGCTTATTCTAGTACTTAAAAATCAATACTTCAATACAAGTATACATTAGGTATCTAACAAGATTGAGTAACCAGATATGAGATACCATACATTTTTAGTTAAATAAAAAATTCTTGTTCATATCCTATAATTATTATAATGGATCGTTTATTCATCGCGTTATCATATATTATATAATATAGAGTTATTGCATAGTGTCTGTATATATGTTCGTTTCTCCCGTTTCGACAGATCCAGCATGCAAAAGCGAGTTGTTGTTGTTGTCATATATCACATGTGCCTTGGCATCATTCCGGAAACGAGCAAGCGTGCGCTTTATATAACTCTCTCTCTATCTCTCTCTTCATCCTGTTTCCTTTGAGTGCTCGTTCGTCTCGTCGCACACAAACACGCTTTTGCTGTGCTCATCGTGCGGGGTGTGCAGACACACAAAGGGGATTTGTAATTCTTGCACGCTCGAAGCTCCAGTCTGAAATGGTCCACGGTAGCTGCGTGTGACCTCGTCGCTTTCTGTCTCGTTAAATTCGTTTTTGCAGTGAAAATTTTCATTTCCATTTCCACTACAAAGTTTAGGCTTTTGCATTATTATTTACACAAATAAGGTGTGTGCGATTTAGTCGTGACAATTTATAGTTATATATAACATATTTATTTATATATAAAAATATTTAATAGGCGTTCATGCTAGTGTGTCTGAGTTCAAATAAATTGCGACTGTGAGTGATTCATCCCATGAGCCTATGGAACCGAGTGTTATAAAAAGTAGGGTCGAAAACCCGCAAACTTACATAATCTTTAATATTAAGAGACTATTTACAATAACGTTTCGAAACCATATATACTAATAATAATATTTATTATAATTTGTATATATAACAAAATAAAATTATGTATTTACATGAATATTTTATTTATACATATTTTTTTTATATAACTATGGACACAGTTAACATGTTTTTTATCCAATAATAATATCATCGTTATTAATCAACAAAGCAATATAAAAAGGCATGCAGGAATATATTCAGCAGTTCATGTTTTTTTGTAATAATGTGCATAGGTGTGATAAATCCCAATAATATACTCATATGCAATGAAAATAGTTACTACTACAAGAATGTAGGATTTATATACAAATGCATAAGTAAATAACGTTGTCATAATTGAATATATGTGTGTGTTTGTGTGTGTGAATATAGCTTTCACTGCAAACAGGACAGGATTTATGTATTCAACAGGCAAGATGAACAATTTAATTAAAACTTCACTCGAGCTTGTTTAAAAGCTATGCGCGTGTGTTGCTATTTCGAGCTCTTTGTAGCTTGTTATTCTGATAAAAGGTGAATTTTATACATACATTTTATAATGTGTATATTTTACATACTTTATATGTAACATACAAGTTGAGAATGTATGAGTGATGACTTTAAAAACACGCAAGCAAGTGTTTATTATAAACAGAACGGCAACGATTGATAAGTTAGTTTTAACTGCCTTATTTAGAACATCAAAAGTATCAAGACCATCAAAAATAAGATATTTTATTATTTTGATAATTTAATAATAATACACATATACACACGCACCCTGTATGATGGCTTTAATGATTCACGATTCCGAATATAAATAGTAATATAGATCTCGGAGGATGGAGACTCCTAACCATCGGGTATGATCTACCGAAAATTATTAATGTCCCGAATAGGAATTGTTTTTCTTTGCAAGGCAGATTTTATATTTTTTTAACAATATAGTCTTATCATTCGGTTGATAAAGTTGGTTGGAGGGTAAAGTTTTAAAGGTGACAAAAAGCATATTTTCATTAGGAGATATGGATAATGTTTATTTATTTATTTTATAGTATAACATCTGAAGTTTATTTTGGAAAAAAATCAATAAATAAGTGCGAATTTTTCATAATTTTTTTTTTATTTTTTACAGCAGGAAGTTTTCTTCGAGGTGATTTTATGATGTGTTTTTTTATTTTTATATAGAAATAGTGTTTAAAATTTCATAAAGATCGGTCAAGTAGATTTTGAGTTATAATGTTCACGAACTTCAAAGAATTCGTTTTCGAGAAAATCGATTCAAAGTTTTTTTTACTCGAACATTCAAAATTAAGCATCAATTTAAGGGTATAATTTTGTATTCTTACACAGAATCATCAATGCCAGCTCCGTACAGTAAAACACTGTCATTCTGGTTGTGAGTTGTTGCCTACGTTGGATACTTGTCAGTTGCGCGCGCCCATTTATGAGCACATGGGCCTGTGGATATGCACATTTCATACAGCAAGGACAACAAAGCAAAAGATTCTCTCTTAAAAGTGCATGCTGCTACATTTGCTGCAATTTCAACAACGATTGTAGTACCGCTCAATGACTTTGGAGATATTTTCCATATGAGTTGGCTGAGACTATCCTTGTTATTCTGCGTGAAACCTCCAAAACACCGCTACAAAAGTGCGTCCTTTCTCAAATCTTCGTATATTGGCTGAAAACTACGATACAATTTTAGCGTCTCTGTACAGAACCGCTCGTCAGAAAGTATGCCGGTAAACTGTAAATTGAACATCGGTCGCTTGAAACGCTGTTTCTTCGTTAGTTTTTCTACGATTGATTTGACACAATATTCTCGACATTGTTGTACATTCAGAAAAAAATAAAAAAGTTTTTAAACCTTACCCCCTCTTAAGAGAGATAGGGTCTAAAGATAATGTTTTTGTATATATGTGAAAGGTGTAAACAAAATGCATGGTGAATGATTAAAGGTAAACTGCTGTAGAAATTATACCTTAGGCGTGGTGACAGTTTCAAGTAAAGAAGTGAAAAAAAACTGCAAATATATTTATAAATTTATCAAACTCTAATTTAAGAAATGATGGGTAAAAGTTAATTTAATTATGAAACAGCACAAGATATCCAATAAATTTATAAGTATATTTACTGATGTTTGTATTTTTTCTTTTTTTACCTTAAACTAACAGCACAACTGTATAATTTCTAAAGACCCCATAATTTACCACCCAGTATAAGGATTGTCGGATTATCTTCCCATTTCAGCCTTGTAGATGTAACACTTGGCTTTAGTTCAACGTGTTTTCTCTCTAGTTAGAGGAACATACTTTCCATGGTCACCAAGCTGACTAGTGAATATGAAGCTATCTGCAAATTTAGCTTCTTCCCCGGTCATTAATTTAGCATTTATGATATTCTCGATTTCACAGAGCACCAATCTAAATCCAACCTAGCTTCTTTCGCTGGGCGGTCGGTACGTTGTCTGTGCCTATTTATCAATCCATCCAAAAGAATAGGTGTATAGTTCACTTAGTGAATTGTACAAGCTTCGACCTATTGTCGTATATTCCAACAAGGAACATAGCTATATCTCATAATTAAACAAGTTCTTAGAAATACGGTGTCATTCTTTACAAGCAGTTGTCACAAAGACTTTGGGTACGTAAACAGGTTGTTAATGTGTGCATGTACAGGAAGACGCTTTATAATATTTAATTAATAAAAAACCAAAGTGTTTTACGTGGAATTCATGCATATTGCATAATTGATGTGTACATTAGACTAGTAGAATATCAAAAATCAATGAGCGGCTCTAGTATAAATATATTTATAGCATATTTAAAACATTTTGAGAAACAACGCCATCCAGCCAAACATATACAAATACAATGACTCGAATAATACTTCAATGATTTTCCACATTGCTAGCGCTTTATTAACTCAGCAGCATATTCTTTAGACAGACAATCTATTTCATTGAAATGTTCCTTCGCATGTGAATATTTATATAATTATGTTTGATATCGATCCAGATAATATCCTCAAATGTATACGCATATAATACAATAACCTAAACCGCCTGTTTGTCCAATATATCCAGTCTAATGTACACATCAATTACTTTCGATATCTGCAAATCAATCATCTAACACGTCATAAATTCTCAATTGGATTGTGCACACTACCCGCACATAATACTGCCAGTCGAAGCCGTGCTCTGGACTTGTCGCATTTGTATCCAGTGTATAATATATTGTATTTATATCGCGTTATACCATATCGAACACGATAAGACTGCCTGTTCTTGTTTTGCCATGGAGTGCGTCTCCTACCAACAACCCCGCAATTGGTCTATCCCAGATATTAAACTGCTGATGTACTTTGCCTGATTACTGCCTACCGCAATCGCTTTATGGAATGTCTAATATTTTATTCAGAATAACATATATCTGAAGTGTCTGTATTACCACATATACACATATGGCTTAGCAGCAAATTATACGTTTTAATTATGTATAATTCTCTAAAGTTTGATTTTGAATAATATATTTCTAAGATAAAATAAAGTAAAGTAAGTAAAGTAATAAAGTAAAGTAGCACTTTAAATCAGTAGGTTCCTCTTGCTATTAATAGCCTATTTCGGAAATAGGTTTATTGGTTTGGAATAACGGAAAATTAATGCCATCGACACGCACCCTGTATAGATCAATAAGTGTATGATGGCGTTGATGATTCACGATTCCGAATATAAAATAGCAAGATAGCTCTCGGTTCATAGATATATCTAAAAAAAAAGCGCATTTGCCCTGCAAAGCTGTTAGAGTCGCGTCAGGGCAAATTAAGACTCTTAACCGTCGGGGATTTGTTGTGAGTGTTTGAGCACAGTAGATTCAATAGGAGTAGAACAGCACAACAGAACATTAAACATTAAATTATATTAATTTATTTTACAATTGTGCACGAGTGCAATGATCTGATGCATAAGTGTAAGTAAAATCGTTATTAATTATTTTTGGTAGCAACTTATGTTAAAGATTTTGCAGATGATTGTAAGTAATAAATATAAATTATAGACGCGACGACAGAAGAAAGTCCTACAGGCTAGCTGCTGCAGCAGAGCAAATCTGGGGCGACATTGGGAGCTCTAACGAATAACAAAAAAGCTCACAAGCCTCCGGTAAAGCACACGGAGCAAACAATATCACAGTAGAACTCGTCGAAGCGTACCCGTGACTTTCAACGGAAATCCTCTTCCCCGTGCTAGTACAGGAATGGAAGGATGAGTCTATTCATGTCTCTTGGAAATCGGGAATAATCGGTAATTAAAGTAACTTGGGCAGCTACGATAACTGGAGAGGTATATGTCTGCTAAGTTCCAGGCATTTATAATTTTATCGATGGTACATTCCCATATCGTAAAAATGCTGCGGCGGCAACAAGCGGGGTACAGGGTATTTCTGCATTGCTCACATAACACCCTATCTCCGGTTAGATGATGTCCTAATTTTAGAGGCGTTCAGCACTAACGGCATTCAGCAGCACCTTGAATACGCTGACGATGCTGTCTGTTCTCGAATGAACAAAGCTCGGTCTTCTTTTGCGATGCTCTGCGTCGACTCCAACGTCAAATCGGTTGCATAACATGGATTGTGACCTCTACTCTGACCGGTATACTGCAAACTTTTTTCAACCACTGCTTGGTGCGCATCTTGTGCATCAGATGGCCGGAGGTGGTCTCCAATATTGAATTATGGAGACCAATCAGGCAAACTTCAGTCGCAACGCAAGTTCGACGGAGAAAGTGGATTGGTTACACCTTGCGGCGCGGCGGTGTGAAATCCGAAGAAGTATAATTGTTTTCTTCGTCAATTTCCATATTGTCTGGCTCAAAACTTCCTCCTGTAACGTTCCACCGTACAATACTAACAATCATCATGATGTTTGCGAGGTTCACGGCAAATCATTAGAGTGAATTTAAGAGCGGATCTTTTCCCATTAAATCATTATCGTATAGAAACAAAAAAATTGTGACTGTCATGGTTTGTCTGGATTACCAATATTTATTCCAATGTCAAGTTTCACGTTTAAATAGTAAATTCAAATCATATAATTGGTGCAGCCAAGTATAATGTCGGGAAAAGTATTTTTGAAAAAAGTCCAGTAAAAATTCTGATGATGTTTGGGTATAGCTCTGAGGCAAATGTTTAAATTGGTGTTTTTGCTCCGGTGAAACTGTTCATATCTCTAGGACTTTAGATTTGTGCCGCTGGTTATATACGAGTAGAAGAATAAAAACTATCACTCTATTTTCTACTGACATTTATAGAAACTGTAAAATATTCAAAAGTGTTTTATAGCTATCATAAAAGCGAAAAGATACGCTATCAAATAATGGTCAAAAATGATTTAAAAAAATCATAAAATATTAAAAATGGACTAAATATGTTTGTAAATTTACTGAAAAGTATTTCTCTCCCAATCAACCTATATGCAATAAATTACTATTTCTACATATTGTACATGGTCTGATGGTGTCTACATTTCTTCTATAACGTCTTGAAAATCACCTCGTTTTGCATTTTTAAAGCTTGATGCGCGCGCATAACTTTTATGCCGGCCATTGTTCTATGGTGCGATTGTCGAGTATTTTATGTTGGAAATCTGTCTAGATAAGTTTAAACCGCCAGATGAAACGTGCCAAAGTGCAACTTGATGTGCTTTTAGTTTCTGTGGCTATGACGTTCATTAAGTGGGCTCGACCGAAGTATTCAGAACAGTGCACCCGTTTGCATAATGACGGAGGCCCATTGTGTTCGTATACACCAGAATATATTATATATGAACAATATGAACATAATATTTAATTTATATAGGTATGGGTGCAATATATATAATTTATATGAGCACACTGCAGACTGCAAAGAGCATTCATATAGCTATATGATGGGTGCTTTTAATGCATAGTATATACTATAAATTATACAATATTAATGGTATATTCATTACGTGGCTGATTATACGTGTTTATGTGCTTTTATGAATGTGCGGTAATAATAAGGTTTGGGAAAGTGTTGAATTATAATAGAAAATAACCGATCGAAGGCCGTTTGCTGCTAGTTATTTGCTATTAGTGTATAATTGGTTATCATGTAGTATATTTTATTCTAATACCGTTCTACACAATGTAAATATATATCATCACGTAACTAACCTAACTCCTCCAGACTGAACGGATCGAGCTCTTGCAGTCTAATCCATTTGCACCTTAGCTTTCCAGATCGGACCGTAGATTCGCCGCAACACATTTTCTTTCGAAAGTGGATAGCATTCTTTCCTCATCCTGCATTATGGTTCAAGCCTCGCAGCCATATAAATCCACCGGACGACGTAGCGACGGGTCATCGTAGCGATCGTCTGATCGTACTTTGTTTTCTCCTCGTTGATCTGTAGGCCCATTGTAGCTGAGACTTTTTCAAGGGCCACAAAAACGTCTTTCACTGATATGGTACTACGACCCAAGACATCAATGTCGTCTGCAAAGACACTGTGCCGATTTTACCGATCAACGCTGATCGAACTATCACGTGGTCAATCTTTTTGGTCGTTCGACTCTCTGGGGTTCGTAGGCAGATCACTATAAGGTTGGTACCGTTGTTACTGTTGTATTTAAGCCGTATCTGACAATAGTTAAGTAGAAGTTTGACCAGCTGCCAATTATGGCTTTAAAGTACCCTATCATAATCTATACATTGCCAATGGGGCGGCGTCTAAGACAAGTTCAAGATTGTTACAAAAATCATCCTTGATACCATCTTCGTTTTTCTCTGTGGAAAAATAAAAAAAAATAAATACAGAGCACACACACTCGCTCGTCAACTGCCTTCCATCCAATAACTGGCGTTCTGAGCCTCCTGCTCACCATAAATCACGTTTATTGGCACAATGTGTATTTTCGGAACCGTCCCGCTTTTCCCGTAGGTGAAGTGGACTCTGGCGAAGCCAAATCAATGATGAGATGTAGCTTTCTGTAATCCGGACGCGAATTTCAGAGTACACTTTGGAGCAGTTGAGCAGCACCTGTACCATTACCCGTAATGGCAGTGAACTCTAGTTCCGATGTTTGAGACTGGACCTTCATTCATCTTTAGGCTGGGAATTAAAGAAATCACCTTGGAACACATGAGAGAGCTCACGGACCGTTATCTCCATCTTATAAGTTAGAACCATAGCCATAGCCGAGTGGGTAAACCGAAGTGTAGCACTCTAAATCAGTAGGTTCCAATTGCTATTAATAGCCTATTTCTGAAAATGGTTATTGATTTGGAATAACGGAACATTATTGTCAACAATTAACATATTTACATACATATACACACGCAACCAGTATAGAACAATAAGTGTATGATGACATTGATGATTCACGATTCCGAATATAAATAGCAAGATATTGGAGATATCTCAACAATATGCAAATTTGCCTTGCAAAGATGTTAGAGTCGCGTCAGGGCAAATTAAGACTCCTTATTATCGGGATGTGTTGTGAGTGTTAGAGCACAGCAGCTCCAATAGGAGTACACAGCACAAAACAGCACATTAGCATGACCTGACCACTCGTGTGAACCCGTAAATCGCAAATCTACTTTAATTAACCGTGGTTCGTAGGAGTACCACGTTATTTTGTTTTTGCATTCGTCACCTCGTTGACCTCCTCAATTAGCTCATCCATCAGCCAACGTGATTAGATATAAACTAACCAGGAATGTGCGCGATACCGTTGAATTCATTTCGAGGATCTTCCGCTGTCGCGCTAAGTTACAACAACAATTGAAGTAGACTATTTTCTCGACGAAATGCATATAGCAAAATCTGTTTGGATTAAATTCAATTTGAATGCACTAGAATTTACAATAGACCAATTTTATAATAAAACATGTACATCGTAAAATTGCTAAAATGCAGTGCAATCATAATTTGAATTTTGCTAATGTAGTAGTAGTTTTAGACACAGTTTATAATATAGCATAAAATCGATCGGATTGATTATAATAACTTACGTATATATTATAATCATTTATTTCTTTTTTATCGGCATCGCTCACAACTTCGCGGTCATAAATACGATTTGTAAATAAAGTGATACATTTTATGTAATTATAATTAGTTACATAAATAGCTATTATAGTTTTAGTGTCGCATGAAACGGACATTATATTTAAAATTAATGGAAAATTATTTCTAATTTGAAATGTGTTAATTCGTGAGTTGAAGATGTGCCCATTTCTATTAACGGCATCTGCAGTCCCTGGATAAACGAATATATTGTTATTTATGTATAGTAAATAAAAGTATTCTTTTCGTCGAGAATGTTTTCCAAAAATAACGTGAAAATGTGGCATAAGACTTCTGGATCACCGACCAGCTCCAAAAAATTACTTCTCGAGAACAGTACCACCCACCTTAAGCGCAGTTGCGGCGAAGGCGAGTACGCCAAGTCAACGACTACGATTTCACTAGCAATGGAGATCCATATACAATCTCGGTGTTTCTCGGCATAGCGGATCACTGTGGAGGGACCTGAGCCGCCATGGATCCAGGGCCCCCTGAAAGCTGCCTTTCTGGGGGCTACTGGTGTCGGCAAAACTAGTGTATTGCAGGTATGAGTCATCTTTTTTCCTTAATAAATATTATTTATTTTTTGTTTAATAGATCATTATGATTATTTGCAAATGTAAGGACATTTTAACATAAATTATTGGATGTATGGTTTGGGATATGGAGATTCTCAGTTCTGGATGAAGTGACTTTGGCGTTTGTAATATAATTTCTTATAAGATTGATGACAGTTTTTGACATAAAATATAGTGTTTTCCCGCTACATAAACGGATTATAAGGACGTATGTACCACGACAGCCTATTCTGCTGATAAAGTGTGAATTTTCAACTAGGGCTAAGTGTTGTGTCGAAAATTCGTTTGGTATTTTTTGCTATTTCATCTTGATAAGGCTTGCAATATAATACCATAGAAAAAAATATATCTAGAACGGGTCGAAATAGCCATTATGGGAAATACATTAGAAAAGCAGTTGAATGGCAACGAAAATCTATGCCGAATGCTTGTTTCTTTAATCGCTTTTTTTATTTCAACACAAAGTACATGTGAACTAAATTGTTTATTGTGTAAAAGTTGTGTACCTAATTAAAAAGCGGCTTAACTGCCATTCGATGAAACGGCATTCGGCGAAATGGCCATATTTTTAATTATTTAAGTCGTCCATCTAACTATTTCTAATATTCGGACACACGCAAAAATATTAAAAATATACTTTTAAATCAATGTTTAAAAAATTATTTCACGTTTCTATG
>JANSTU010034194.1:0-11677 GCA_027564075.1 Bolitophila hybrida
TGTTTACAATACAGACACATTCACTGCGACCATGTTTAAAAATTATAGAATATTTATTTAGATAATTTTAAGATAAAACAATCGTAAAATTCTAAAATCGTATAAAGTTTACTTTTATTCTTAAATTAAAACCATATGGAATTTTCAATCATGTTCGCAATATTTTTAAATTAAGTATAAACACACCGCTGACACCAGTTGTTAATTTTGTCAAAAAATATGTACTCAATATTTAAACAGTGATATACAGTGGCGGACAACTATTTGGAAAAGACATATTTTTTAATTATTTTTATATATTGTACCAGATACTATTTTAAAATAGATCGAATCGTTTATTTTGTTTACATATTTCCCTCAAGGAGCAACCTTAAATACGAATAAGTCGATGGAAGTAATTTTTAGGGACCCTGGAGTTTTAAAAAATATGGTATTTGGTGCTATGAAGGGGGGAGCCTGCTTTAGACGCTTCAAAAAATCGTTGTTTTTTTGCATAAATGTCTTATACACTATCCAAGAATGTGTCCCTAAAATTTCAGAAGCAAATTCGAAATATTATCGGAGTTACACAAGAAATAGTGAGCATGCGTCGAGCAGGTATACGAGCGGCCGGATTACGATTTTTTATATACGAAAACTTTGACGCGCGATTTATCGGCTTTTCATTTTTACGATTTTTTCTAATTGGCGAGAAAGTTAGAGAAGAGAAGTATTGCATTTTTTTCAAAAAATGATTTTTTTTCAATGTCCGAAACTTAAACTTAAACTTTGATCGAAACGGCCTATCAAAATCCTTTTCTCAAAGTATGTTCAGAAAATTATTCCCAAACGGACTATGTTCAGAGTCACATCCATAAGTTTGGTCTTCGTCGTTGCATTGTTCGAAAGATTTTAAAAGATTCAAAAAACGTAAAAAAAACGATTGCCATTTTGATAGACAGTTTCGATAAAAGTTGGGTTTTGATAGAACCCCAATTAACTGTTATAGCATCAAATACCATCTTCTTTAAAACTCCAGGGTACCTTAAAATTTCTGCCATCGACTTATTGTCCACAAAATATTAAACTTCAATAATGCAGCGGAATTAATTTTATAACAAAATAATATATTAAATCAAAAAATACAAAAATTATAATATTCACCAAATAAAAAAAAAAAAACAATTTGATCTATTTTAAAATAGTTTCTGGTACAATTAATATATAAAATGTATTAAAAAAAATGTTCGTTTCCAATTAGTTGTCAAAACAATTTAAAAAAATTACATCTTTTTCTTCATTATTTTGTTATAAAGTATAGAAAAAAATAGTTTATAATTTCTTATTTACTGTGAATAACTAAAACTATTAAAAAAGCTGCAATATTTAATAACATATGGACGGAGATCGAACAAAAATTCTAACTTTCAATTGTCCTAACTTTGAAACACCTTATCCAATTACACAAATAATTATTTTTGTCTGTAGAAATCTTGAGAAAAAATCTGACCAACTTTTTATCTTGGCGCTGTGCTTCCAGGTTCTTTGTGGAATTCCTGTAAGGTACTGAATGTTCTTTGTAAGTCTTAAGGCCCGCAGCTGCCGATTCGACAGCCTTGCATTCTTCTCTAACAAAACAACGATTTTCATCGACTTCTGTGGGAATAAGAAACCTTTTTTGGACTTAGTTGGAAGAACGTTATATAATTTGAAAAAGCACCCACACTGCAAGATTGCAGGTTTAATGCAAATATTTTTAGATTTAGAGAGGACCACCCTATGAAAAGTCAAGTTTTTAATTGGCAAATCGCACAAAATGACGATGCTAATAAATTAGACATAAAATAATCTTGGAATTTTATCAAGCAATTATCCTTAACACACTGTCCATTCTGTTCGAGAAAACCTGCTCTACCATTGCCCAAGAGTTATGCAAACACCGCCCCAGTCTCCGGATCACAACCTTATCGAGTATTGGAGACGTCAATTTTATTAGCAATATAGCAATATAAAACAATTTTTAAGGGCAGCTTTAACGAATGAATGTCAACACAAATGTAAAAAAATATATGAAAACCTGTTTTGGGAAAGTACAGGAATAATCATCGTAAAATTAATTCTTATTATACCCAAATTAAGTGCTTCATTGGTATATATCTAAATAAAAAAAACCTTTTTTTATTCCTAATCAGTATAGATTTTTTTTATATTCACATTAATTTTAAATTATTTTTGAAATAATAAAACTATTTATTAAATAATTTTAACACATTTAAGGATATCATTTTAAAAATGAATATTAAAAACATATCTATTATATATAAACAAAATACCCCATTTTCTGAAAAACTATCAATTTCCTCATAACTACACATGCGATAAAATTCCAAATTCTAAATAAAACATCACACAATTATTGCTAATAAATCCTATACGCCCAAATGAAAACAATCAAGAAAGTAAATAATGTTCTTGCTCATTTTAAACTTCGCAGTAAAGAATTCACGCACACATAAACAAAATATTTTGTAAACGTTCGCGCATTCCAACAATAATAATTATAATAATAATATTGTATAATATATATAAAGGCTTCACATCAATTTAAATATTTGCGTGTATATAAAGAATTTTATTGTCACACACGTATATTACGTTTTAAATATATATATAAAACTTTTTCAATACATAAATAACATTTTTTAAAATAAAAAAGTAAAACACAATGAACACACACATACACAAAAATGATAACACATTTTTCAAGTGTGTAAACACGGGATTAATACACTGAAATGACCATCGCGAATATCGTTATCTGTATGATATCTGCATTACAAAATAGTGTCTATGTCACACACATAGTTAATCAAAACAATGTACATGGTAATTTACATTATTTTCCGCGGTTTCCGTATGACGTCTACAGGAATTGCATATACACACACAAGCTCAGAAATATCTAAGACGATCGTATGAATATTAGACCGCACGCATAATAGAATAGAGGAAGCAGCCATATACGCACGCACATACACGATCACGATGCCGTGCAAGACACAAAGACCCAGAGAGCGCACATAACACACATATTTATAATTGCACTGTATCGTTCAAGGTCGACATGTTAAACGAAATTAGCTTTTATAATGCTAAACACAATGTTTCTGGTCGCGACGATCGCGATGCTGCGCTGGCACGCGCACACGCGTCTTAATCTACGTTTGTTTCTATGCGTCTGCTCGCTTTATTTATTCAAATTTTACGAAATTTGTGTGTGTGTGTGTGTGTGTGCTCCCAAAAACACTGCGATCACGACTATTTATTAATATATAATGTATTTAAAAAAAATAAAAATAAAAAAATGAAGAAAAACACAAATACACAACACACCACTGAAACAACATTTTGTCACTCGTTTCATAGAGCGAAAGAGAGAGTGTGCTTTGTCGTCGCACACGTTTAGGTGCTGGTAAGCCCGTCAAACGAGCGCTGCAGCTTTTATTACCGTTCCGATGCAACGCAACCGACAAACTGACTTTGCGTCCGCGGCTGGAAGAAAACTGGTATGCAGTAGCTGCTGCTGCGCTGGTATTGCGAAAATGTTAATTTAATATACACGTAAATGTTTGTGTGTATATATGTAAGTGAGTATGTTCTCGATGCTGCCCGAGTTCTCATAGAGCTGCAGTTCGCGTGCTCGCGATTCTCTGTATATACAAACACAATACATTTATAGACATGTATATATATATATATACACTCATACAACACACTCGATGCTCTGACACCGTGCCGAAACGCATACTCGTGCGCCAAGGAAACAGCACACGGACTCTTGCATAGTGTGCTCGAGAGACATAAGTGACGACAGACCCAGGTGGCAAGCGATGGGAATCGAAAATCTCTGTTTTAGCTAGTTAAATTAGAGCGCGCGTGTGTGTGTGTGTGATTAATTTGCCAGAAAATAACCTATAGTTTTGAATTGATTTTAAAATTGAGAATATATATTTTTTATCATTGAAAAGAATTTTGTCGAAGGTTCCGATGAAAAAAGTGAAATGAAAAGTTGAATTTTTCCGGTAAACTTCGGTAAAAAATCAACAAACTTTTTAGGTGTCATTTTTTTTATAATTTAGAAAAAAAAAACGATTTTCTAAACGAAAATCGAGATTTTAAATTTAAAATAAAAAGTCATGAACATATTGAAGATATGGAAACGGAAGTTTTTTTTAACATTTTAACATACAACATAAAGTAACAATTAAACACTATTCGACGACACGTCGTTTTCCTCTGCATTTCGTTAAATGTTGTGATATTTTTGTCTCTAGTTTTTTAGTGTTCTAATAAAAAAATGCATCAAGAG
This sequence comes from Bolitophila hybrida, assembly GCA_027564075.1. Taxonomy (NCBI): domain Eukaryota; kingdom Metazoa; phylum Arthropoda; class Insecta; order Diptera; family Mycetophilidae; genus Bolitophila; species Bolitophila hybrida. Next base: position 4,349 of record JANSTU010034194.1, read on the forward strand.
TTAAGTTAAGGTGAATCGTAGTAGAAAAGGGACTAATATGAAGCGGACATAAAAAAAGACAAAAATCATCAAGTAAAAAAATTCCGGTTAAATTTTTTTTTAAATGTGATATTTTTTTAACTACGTTTTTTTTTTGGTTTTAAATATAACTTTTGGAATAGACTGTATACAAAATTGAGTAAGAATAAACAAAACTAACGGTAAAAATTTTACATAAAATATAAGTAGGTTAAAATGATTTACACACTTAGTATTTAGTGTTTAAAACACATTACAGCAACCAGGTTTTTATTTAATTTAATTATATAATCAAGCCAGAGCATTGTTTATCAAAAAAGGGTTAAAATAAATCGTCTACTTAGAAAAATAAATCCCTCTTAACCGTTTACCAGTTTTGGTGTCTTTAAGGGTGGTATTTGTAACATCCCCTACGGAGCTGCAGGCTCTTTTAAATATTCGCCTTTTATTATTCTATTTTAATTTAGGAGAACCATTATTTTTTTCGATGCACATTTTTTTTTTTAGTTGGTCATTTTGGAATTTATTGGAGCACATTTTTTAATATAAGCACTTTATTTTAATTTTTTGGAGCACAATAATGTTTATCGGTGCACGTTTTTGAAGTAATAGGAGGTAATTTTTTAGAGCACATTTTTGAATTTATCACTGGACACTTTATTCGTACCCTCAAAAAATGTACAACTTTTCAGGTGTAAGTATTTATTTTTATAAAAAAATATCATTTTTCTCCTAAATTCCGCAGTTAGAATTAAGTAAATTGGGAAATGTTAAATACTTGACTATTGAGGAACGCCAGTTCGGAAATAGCCGAACCTTTTGGAAAATCAACAACGACAATTTTCAATGTGATTAAAGCCTTTAAAATGGAAGGCAGAGTAGCACCGAATAAACGACCAGGGTGACCAAGAAATACTATGAAACGACAGGACAAGAAAATTAAAAGTATTTCCATGATTCGAATAAAATATAGTCATGGCTGTGTTTACGTTTGGCGTAAAACCACTGAAGTTCTATCTTTTGTCTTTAACATTTTTATTGTTTTTTTTTTCATCCTGGAAGGAAAAGTTTATGTCATTACCGACCAGGATAGCAATAATGTCAGTACGGAAGGGCGGTTATTCTGGCTATTAAACAGTTTTTTACCTATTATTGCTGAAAATAGTTGATTTTTAAAACAATTTTGTTTTGTCTTTAACATTTTTAGGAGTCTTAATTTGTCCTTTTATTGCATATTATAAAATTAAATAATAAATAATTTTTTATTTATATTATTATTTAAACTAGGCAAAGAAAAATATAATAATAATTTTAACCTACTTTTGCGACACTGTGTAAGTCGCTCAATTCTTTACCGAATAACTTGAAATTTTGACTGTATATTTCATAAAATGATTTTCTAGATACAGGCTTAGGATTTTTTTACAATTCAACAATTTATAATTTAAGAAAACCCAGTAAATGTTATAAAAACGAACACCAAGCTCGATATGAAAATTGAATTAAGAAGCTTTACAAAAGTACGTCTATTTGCCAAGAGATGGCAAACATAAAGCTAATATAGGTAAAGCAGAATATAATCTATAATAGTTTGTGTACTTTTTGTGTTTTTTATCAAAACCAATAAAAACACAAATAAAAAAGCATTAAAAACAATTAAATAATAGATACAAAAACACACAAACATAATTCGTATTTTGTATAGAATCTAGCCAGGCTGCAGACATGAGTATGAACACTAACGTGCCCAAAAATTTACTGAAAGCGAAAAAAGCGAAGATTCCTGAATATTCGACCCCCAAGAAAAAAGGTGGCGGTAAAAAGCGATTATTGGTACTTCATATTATTATTTTACTTTGTGACTGACTTATTTTATAATTAATAATAAACGTATATTTACTTATATCATGGTCAAGTGATTGGAGAGTTTTTTTCCCTATCAAATATATAAGAATCATCGATAGTTATTCACAAATTTCGTGTACAGGACAGAAAATGTGTGTATACCTATGGTAGAACCTTTGCACCATTTGTTTTCAAGTTTACAGCTCAATATTGAGTTTTAAAGTTTCGGAGTTGGAACCCCCACCAGCAGTGGATTTGGCATAAATGACAGAATGGCATAAATGGCAGAAATGACAGAAATGACCAAAACCTGAAAATCGTATTTTTTTCGTCCCTTTCTTAATTCTAGGCCCCATATTTCAATATTTATTTATTTTCAACAATTAGCTTGAACTTCAAATTAATTCGTAAAAATTTTATCATTGAAAATGATTTTGTCGGAGGTACCGATAAAAACCGTGTAACGAAAAGTGCCATTTCTTCGGTAAAGTTCAGTGAAAATTTCAATGGCCTCTTTACTAAAAGTTTATTTTTTTAAATTGTTACCTGGACAGAAATACATTTGGCAGAGGGCGATTTTGATTATTTGGGAATGCAAAATAAATGTATGCACGATGAGCACTGCGGCCAGTCGAAATCGCCGTTTTTCGATATGACGCGTCGGTCGAACATCGTGCGGTGTAGGGTCTTTGAATCGCGGCTAGTGTGTACTGTGGCTTCGTCCTCTTGGAACCAGAAGTGAGTCATGTCATGTTCAGTCATTTCCGGAAACACAAAGTCACGCAGCATCACTCTGTATCGCTCGCCATTGATCGTAACGGCGTTGCCAGTTTCATTCTCGAAAAAATATATGATCTTTTTGGCCGATACGCCAAATAGACTGAAATGCAAAGTTGTTAGAGTCGGGTCAGGGCAAATTAAGACTCCTAACCATCGGGGATGTGTTGTTAGTGTTAGAGCACAGTAGTTCCAATATAAGTAGCACAGCACAAACAGCACATTAGCATGACCTGACCACTCGTGTGAACCCGTAATGGTCAATGAATCCGGTGTGCGGAATCGCACACTGGCCCTATGTCCCACAAGGGATTACAGGATCCAATGAGAGAGTATATTAAAGATTTATTATCGAAATATTGAATTTTTAATTAAAATTTTATACAAAATGCCTCATAACTCGAAACCATGAAAATTAAAAATTAGGGTGGATCTACACCCTGGAGGAACATGAAGAAAAGACTCGGGTGAAACAGATGCTGCGGCGGCATGACATAAATACATGAGACACTGCGTTTTTACGCAAAAGGCATTCATACTGATGGATTCGGTGAACGTCTTATATCGAGAAGAGGTCCTGTCGATTGCCATTTCCGTCGAATTGTGTGACCGAGTCATCGAAAATTGGCTTCAACGAATCGACCGCTGCAATCGTGTTTTGATAAATCTCAAATGGTTTGCGAGATATTAAAAAAAAATGTAAAATTTCTCATTGAAAAACACTTTATATCTTGCGCAAAATTACATCATGCAAGATTCAAGATATGTCTACTGTGTTTATACCACCATTTTTTAAAGTTAACCATGATTTGGGGAATGTGTCTGCGGGATCAAAGTCTCATCATATTATGCCACACGATGGGGTATACAACGATGGGCTAAACAACCACAACCTGTGACTAGGGTCGGTAGAATTCCGAAAACCGACCAGACCTCTTGACATATTCTTCTAACTTATCCAGAGAGAGAATTTGTCTATATAGAGATCAAATAACACACTAACCAATTCATTAAAACTGCATGCATTAAATGGCAACTGCGGAGACGCACCCATTACTTGCGTAAATTTCACTATACATCATCGACAAGTCTATATAATAGAATGATTAAATAAACACAACCATCTTAAATATATTATATTACTTTGTGCATATCAAATGCATCTTCAAACACAAGTCCTAATAAATCTTCAAAGCCATATAGTGCTGTCTTTGATAAATACGCTAATCTATAGCACCTTTTAAAAGCACCATAGCAAAACACAAAATGTTATAATATATAAAATATCCTAAAGCAATGCACTGCCATTATCCAATAAATAAAACCAATGTATATATTTAGAATATTTGTTATATACCTTCTGGTATACACGAAACACACACACACACACACTGTCTCGGATCTTCGTACATAATTTTAACCTTCTCAGTGCATTTATGGACAAGCTGCTCGCTCCAAAGACACGCGCGCTAGACAGTCCAAATATGCGCTCACGACGCAAATCTGCCAAAAAAGCTATTACTTTTATTCGATGCTTCCACACAAACACACACGCTCACATAAACGCATACAATGATCTTATGCAATATCATTTATATATTATAAATAAACTTAAACATCTAATGTGAATGTGTGTGTATGTGTGTGAGTGTGTTTGATGTGTAATTGTGTGCGCTTGTATGCAGCACAGGATGACGTTGTTCCAAACCAAAACAATAACTTAGCCAGAGTTATAGAGTCGTGTGTATATATATACATATGTATGTATATTATATGCTAGATATATGTATATATGGGCTTAAAATGCGCGAAGAACAAGTTTGTTATATAAAACTGGCTTTTTGAAGGTCTCTAGTTTTAGCAGAACCGATGAACACACAGCCAAGACGGCAAAAAGCGCATTTTTATATATATAATATATAAACATTGCAATTTTATAATATAGGTATATATAATGCCCGGCTATTCTGGGTGATGCGATTCACATAGGTTCATTGGTTCGGTTGTTGGTGCAGTTATGCAAATTTTGATATCCGCGTGATATTCAGTATTTTTTTTTTGTTGTTGATCAAGAGAGCAACAACAGAAATTATTCCGAATCTCTGCACATGATAAGCACATTTTTAACATATACGCGAATTCACCTGGGTCTCTGCCCAGAAATGCACCTGCCACTCCTAGCTGTGCTCCTAAGACATGTCCGCCAATTTAATTTGTATTTTTATTGCAGAAACTAAGATATATGCTATATATGTATATATATATGAGAACATGTGTACAAGATATATGTATATATATATAATATATTTAATAGCTTGTACCACCTGATTTATGTCTATCGAATTCCTTATTAGGTGCGTATATAAATCGTCTAATGTGGTCGATTAAAATAATTTACAGCTGCGCCAGGTATACTTAATTATATAGAATAGTGTTGTGGTTTAAACACGTGTAATTGCAGACCATTGAAAAATGCGGTGTTTATTATTTGTATTGATTTATGTGATGCTAGACACGATGATAATAGGGAAATTTGTATATATAACATATGTATATTTTAGAGGACAACCAACAAGAATTTAAAATAAATTACATCAATGTATTTGATATGAATATTGAATAGCAGTTAAGCATAATGTTAACTTAATAATCTAGGCCTAGTGTCTAGTATAAAGTTCATTTTAAAAAATGTTTTTTTTTAGAATTTATAGAATTGCAATTAACTATAAAGAAAATCGTAAAGTTGTTTTTTTTCTGTATAATTAAAAAGAAAATAAAGATTATATATTTTAATATTTTAAATGTGTATACACGTTCTTTAAAGTATAGTCAATGTTTTGATTCAACCCAAGTAACAATTAATTACTAAGATGGCTATTTTTGCTAAATTTTGGTCATTATAATATTAGATCAAAAATTTGCCACAAAGTCATAATGACAAAGTAGTCACTTTTATTTCCAAATAGTTTTTTTTTTTAAAATAGTTAAATAATAATAATGATGACGAATTAGTCATTATTTTTATTTAGCAAATTTGATGACTATTTAGTAGATTTTATTGCTAAATTGTTTTCAATATTACAATTTAATCATTTTCAACTGTACAAATTAATAATTATAATGACCAGAATATTTTGCTAATTGCATACAATATGATTGGTCATATTAACTTACAAATTAGTAATTTTAAAGACCAAATATTTTTATTTTTTTTTTTGCTAAATTGAATTCAATGAAATTAGATTAGAAATACTATTGACTATTTTGTAATAAATTCGACTAAATAGCAAATTATAACTATACGCTTTATTTTCCATAAATTATCCATTATATACTAATTTATACAAATTTGAAGCAATTTAGAAATATATTCTAATTAGCAGATTGAGTAATGAAAAATACGAATTGAAAATACCAATGATTTCTAAGTGCCAACAAGTCATAAATATCATTTAGTTATATTTAAAATGACAAAATGGTTACGTCATTTTCATGATAAGCATCCACATTGTCATATTTTACATATTTTATACTAAATATGAATTGGTCATTTGTGTGGATACTTTAATTTTTTGGCGGAAATACATTATGTTCTTGAAGTTCGTTCGTTCTCTTGAAGTTTATGAAGTTCCTCAAAGTATTTCTTTTGAATTTGAATAATATAAATAAATTAACAGAATTATTGGTTACTTGTCGTTTTAGCTGTCACTTTCGGATTAAGTAGGCTGTAAGCTGTCAAGCTGTATTAATTTATTGTTAAAACTTTAGTGACAATTGCCTACATTGCGACATTCAATTAACTACACGAAATGTCGCGGTTATAACATAAAATAAAAGGTCGTCAAACATCGGATGAAGTGAGAAATGTTTGATGACATTGCACTGGATTTATGTACTGCTTGGAGTCTTGTCACAATTGATGATTGCTGGTGGTGGCAAAAAAAGCTAGGTCTACGTTGAATCGCCCGATATTTCGCGATATCGCGAAATCGCTTCACTGATATCATGCGCTATTCTGTCGGTTTGATCGAGTTTGATCGATTGGACCCCATCCGATATTTTTGGACCTTGTTTCTTGCCAATTTAAACGTTCATTACCTCACAATTGATGAGCAGCTGGTTTGGCACAATGTGTCGGTTTCTTTTTCGGCAATATATTCCAAGCAAACCGGATAAGTACGGAATCAAAATTTATTGGATTTGTGATTCTAAAATCAGCTATCCATTGATTGCAATTGCATACGTAGGTACGTCGTTGCCGACAAAAGCACTTGACATTGATCTATCTGCTCCTTGGACAAAGAAAGGCAGAATATGAACATTTTTGTCACGAGTTATGAATTGACGATTGAATTGCTTCAAGTCAATACTATACTACAATTATTGGAACAGTCAGCGAAAAGTGGCAATAAGGTTTAGGAAGAATTCGTGAACCATAAAAGTTTTCTCTTCGATTTTTGGTTTTAATGATAAATGTACACTGTCAGTTTATTCCGAGGAAAAATAAGTCGGTGCATCTTCTTTTTTAAATGCATCGCTGGCCAATGATCCAATGATTTATCAATATGATTGATTGTGCTGCCTACGCCGCCTACGTTATACGACTGTGGGCAAAAAATAGTAAGACTTTTTAATTTAAATTTCGCGCGGAAATCCATTCGTCGAAATATTTTTTTTCTACGTTGGCAA
>JANSTU010034205.1:0-11676 GCA_027564075.1 Bolitophila hybrida
CTCGGTGCATAGAGATATCTCAAAAATATGCGCATTTGCCCTGCAAAGTTTTTAGAGTCGCGTCAGGAGAAATAAAGACTCGCGGAATTGTACAATGGCCCTATGTCCCACAAGGGATTAAAGGTACCAATGAGAGAGACTTGGTATGTATTGACGAAATCCAACACGCAGGCGAAACCCTCGTAACTGCTTGTTAATAGTTAAGTTTTCATCTAACGGGATGTAATCGATTTACGTTTCTGGGTACTCGGGCGTTATGATCATCAAATCGTATCCATTGCATCAGTAAATTAAATACCAGATTCGATAGACCAGATAGACCTTAAATTTCGATGGCCATTACGCATAGCTCCAATATAGAGCAGGCAACCTAAAACAGAGTAAAGAAAAGTGTGAATGAACAATAACATGTGAAGGGTTGAGGTTATGTTACCTATAAACGCATCGAGCTCTATCAAATTCACTGGGTCCCATTCTCGAGATTTTCTCTGTGTATGAGCATCGTTCCATTTAGCGTACATATCGATGGCCTTTTTGTGAGTGTAATTGACTATATGAGTCTTCAACGTGTGGGAAAATATATTACTAAATAATACCCGCATGTTCAGACGTGACAAATGAGCTTCAGCGACGACTTTGCCTTCAGGCCGAAACTCATTTCCCACTGCCATACGAGTTGTTGATGGAATAAGTACCGTTTTGTGCCATTGGCGACCACTCTGGACAAGAAAATAACTATCTCGCGGAGTAGCAGTGTTTTTAACAACAACATCGACGTCAAAAATGTCATCGATTACACCAAATATGCCACGTCGCCTTTCTCGTCATCACTCATAATACCTGGAGTCGCATAATTGTCCTGAATTTAAATTGTTCATGATCGTATGGCACAAAATAGTCTTCGTCGGATGCCGCCATCAAATCAGCAAAACAATCTTTATTCCCTTCGACGCACAGCACAGTTCGAGAAAACCGCATACGCTTATTTTGATTTGTCATTACAAAAAAAAAATAACTAAGCTAAAGCACCGGTAAAATTAGCAAAAATACAACTTAACGCGAAACAAATATTATACAAAGCCAAATAAATATTGCACAAAACTAAGACTTGTTTGTACGAAATCTCACAAAACCACTTTTTCTATATTGACAAATAAAAATAAACGCCTTGAAATACGATCAGAAAGAAATTTGTAGTAGGTGCTATTAAAACCAGAACTGCAATGCGACACGAAAAAAGATGCATTTTTGGGGTCACACTGACCCCAATAGTCTCATAAGAGTTAAGATAAAAATATATTGTTATATTTTTTACTTGTTCTTATGATTTTTTTATACTTTTGTAAATTTTTTTTTATTAAAATAAGCAAATTTTGGGTGTCTTCAAAATATACTTATCATTTTTTTTTGCATTAGACTGTCTAGAAAAAAACTCTGTTACTGTTTGGCAACTTTTATGAAACTCGTGGTGCACCAAACCGATATCGAAGGAGATCATCATTGATTTGTTTTTGTTTGATGCAGTGTGATTCCCATTTTACGAAATCATAAAAATCACTATAACTCGTCTTCAGTAACAATGAATTTTGTGAAACATATCATTTCTTTGGGGTGGATAAACCGGTAAACCGATTGATACATTTTCTATATGTTGGAGCTTATAAATATTACTGAACTTTACCGAAGTAAAGCTTGCAGTATAATTTTCCATTTTCATACCAATATACAAGTATTGAAGAAGACCTGAAACAGAATTTCTAGTTATGCAACGTATATCGAAATTCCAATGCATTTTTCATTTCGATTACCGATAAAACTAAGCAAAATTGGCATAAATCAATTTGTCGCCAACAAAAAAATTTGCTTGATTTTGAAAAGGGCTTGAATTACCAATTTAGGTAAATAATGCGCGGAAAAGATTCGGTATTCTGATTTGACGTTAAGCATAAGAACTCCTAAAATCGCCTAAAACTTTAAAGCGCAGCTCGAGAGGTGCGATTTTATGGTGATTGCAGCTAATGTTCTGAGGTTATAGTATAATAACAGACAAATCATATAGAATATTAAGTGAAAGTGACAAGTGTGGTGATAGTTTGACAGTTCATAATAGATATTTAAGAGCGCGTTGTAAAGCTTCTTTTAACTTTGGTGCGTTTAATTGGTTATGAGTTTAAAGAACATAACTTTAGCGCATCAAATCTGAATCGACCTGAATGTTTAATTGATTTGTGCTCACACACACATTTACTGATTTTCAGTAAAAGTTGGTGTAATTCATGCCAATAATGTTCTTAAATCACATCAGATATTTCTGAAAACTAGTAAATAATACGCATATATCAAACAAACATTTACTGTGTTTTTTCTCATAGGGGCGGGAGAGGCCTACATTTTAGAAAAAAACTATTTACAGCGGGGCTAGAGGAGGTTATGGGATATCAAATAAAAAAATAAAATGTACGCACATCATAAAATGAACATCAGAAATAAAATTAAATCACACCGAAAAAAAATTATTGCTTACCAAAAACTAGAAACAAATTTTGACCGAAAATGCAAAAATTCATAGTGAAAAATTCAAGAATACACAGTAATTGTTATAAAAAAACACCAAGCTATGAAAATTGAAATCAGAAGCTTTACTAAAATAATCCTATTCACCATGAGATGGCAAACATAAAGCTAGTATCTGATTAACTATAAAATTGTGTTTTTTTTGTGATTTTAAAACAAAATTAACCAATAAACAAATAAATAAGAAAAAACAAAAAAATATTATTATTAAAGGTAAAAAGGTGGCGATAACAGCAATTTTATTGAGATCCATAGAAAATAAACTTTGAGTGTGGTGACAGTTTCATGTTATATATAATCATATATATACTATATATTATTATATATATAAAACTATATAACAGTCTATTTGCATCTTTCGATAATAACTTAAGCCCAATTTATATGTTCTCCATAATATACAAACTAAACCACTCGTAGCACTTGCATTGAATTCATGCGGTTCATTACGACCAAACAATAAAAAAACACACACATTCCCGAAAGCTTTTGATGCATAGCTTTGTAATCCAATCACAAATACATACTGGCATAAATGAGTTCAAAACAAACAAACACACTCACATACACATACCAACACACAAAAAAACCAAACGAAAAACAAATAACAGACTCCGCACAGCAAACACCGAGACGAATTTTCCGTATGTAGAATAAAAAAAACATTTCCACTCAGCGGGATCGCGTCGATGCTGTTGTTGTTGTTTTTTTGTTGTTGCGACTATACATTTATATATATACGCGGAGATGACATTATATACAATTATACATATATATATTATGTATATATAAATTATATATAGCCCCAGAAAAGTTGTCGCTTTTTCGTTAAATGTGTATACGCGCGCACACGGGATTAAAAACCCAAATATATATAAAAAGCCATAAGGGCTCTGCCAAAAATTGACGTCATAAATTGAATTTTGTCGGCCAGAGTAGTATATTTTGGCGCTGAAATTGAAATTTACATACACACATATATTTATATATATATAAAATATGTGTATGTTTTTTTATATATTATACAAATACAAACAAATGCGCGTTGTTGTACTCCGGTACTTGGCTTGTTGTTTACGAATGGCGTATGGCGTGAATTGTTTTGTTTCACTTTGGCAAACTGATAATTTTTTTTGCAAAACAACAAAAAAGACACAAATACTCCGCTTTTGGTGAATCGCAAAAGTATCTTTTCTATGTTGTAGTTTAGCCGTGATTTAATCTATATATTATACGCTTAATTGTATGATAAATAATATTTCTTGATTATACATTTTTGTTTTAATAATTATAATAAGATTTTCTACTAAATTCTGGTTTTAAAACTGCATTTGCACAGATTTTGCCAACTCTATTTTAACCAGAATTTAATTAGATCATGTACGAAAGGCTGGTATTTATTGAGATAATTCAGAGAAATAATTGTTCCGTGATGTTGATTAATAATTCGAAAATATTTCATATTTAATAACTATACAACCCTGGACATTTGAAGTACGTCCACCTTGACAACATTTATGCAATCTTGTGTGCAGGCATAAAACCGAAACATACAAAATTTCTAATGATGCAGTTTTGTAGTCTGATATTCTCGAGGATATTCTACCCAGGTCGTCCAGGTTGCCCTCATGCAACGCGCGTCTTCCTAGTAAAAACATGAGCATGTCATTATATTTGTTATGATTTATTGTACGAATTTATAAAAAGTAACCAATTTGTGACATCCCTCTTATACACAATAAACCGCCTCTAGCCGACAAGATATTATCTCAACAAATTTACCTTGCGATTTATGCAACTCGATTCCAGTGCTGCTCACACATTTAAAATTCTATTTTTATTATTTTAAAAGTTTTTTTGGTGCTTTGCAGTGAATGGTTCTTATCGCTGTTCTCTTTACAAAAAAATGTAATGTCCTTGCTGGTTTTGCGTCGATTTTCTTGCAGTAATGATAGCCACGTTTTGTTACTGTGCCTTTTTTTACGGATTTTGGAAGCACTTGAATGCTGTTGGTCGACTTGACGTGTTTGAGTTATGTCTGCACAGAGCTCTGATCTGTTTGCAGGATTGCCGCAAACGCCCATGTGTCGATGTGTCATGTCGAGTAAACGCTGGCCGAGTTATAGCCTTGCCACAAAACCTACGTCCAATGACTTAAAAAACCAAACAAATATTATGACAAAATGCGCATGTTTTTACTCTAATGCGCGCGCAGCCTAAGGACTACACTTCTGTTTAATGCATTCTCTAGGTAAACTAGATAGACGATCAGGCTTCCAAATGCATCATTAGAATTTTTGTAAGTTTGGGTGCAGGTGTGAACTGCACACGAGATTGCATGAATGAAGTCCAGGTAAACGTACTTCAAGAGTCCGGAGTTCGGAATTCAGATTTGTTTTCTGTACGGAATACTTAATAATTTTGTGCCTTTGTAAAATGTTTTATAAATTTTTCAAAATAATATGAATCCTAAAATTTAACTCGCTTGACAAAATCTAACTAAATACACCATGTGGAAGTCATCCAAGAATTTTCATACAAATCAACATCAAAATAAATTTAAAAAAAAACAGATACAAAAGCAAAAATACAAAAAAAATATTAATAATAATGCATTTTGGGAAGAAAAAAAAATTGGATATTTGTTACATATTTTGTTTATTTCATTGTGAGATCTGTATATTACTTCTTAAATATATTAACTTCTTAAAAATTAAACATTTTAAACAATTTGTTTAATCTTAACACACAAAAATCAACTCACCACTTTTTATCAACATTTTGTTATAGATAATGTTGTGTATGGAAATCACATAAAGTTTATTTAAAATACAAGCATAATTGCAACAATACGAAACATTGAAAAAATAAGTACCTATATTAAAAATGGAAACTTGAAAAGAGCAAAAATGGATATTGGACTCAAAAACAAGATGGATTAGATTATTAGCTATAATTGATGGATTCTACTCCTTGCGAAAAAACACATATTGATTTAAAATCAAATATTTTTTTATAGATTCAGAATTTGTTAAATCCAATTTTAGATATTTCATGATATATCATAACATATTTTATATAACATATGCACTGCGTAATTTTTGACATACTAGACATTTTGAAACTGCCTGCCAGTATAAACAAAACATCGAGCTGGAGCTTTTATTTTTTCTATGCCTAAATGACTAGAAAAAAAAATGACTAGAAAAATTATGTCATCTTCTATAATTAAATCGATTCTAAACATCAAGAAATGTTTTATTTTCTCATTTAATTTGTCTTTAGTCCAACCTTCTAGTAAAATTGTGCGTAACTCACTTAGCACCGGATCATTCAAAATTTATTTTTGAACTCCTTTTTTTAAATTGCTGATATTGATTGAATGCACCAGCTCACTTAAGTCAGATATTTCTCCAGGAGGCTCTTCGGTGTTATAATAGAGTTTATCTGCCACTATATATTGATATTTACCTGGCATATAACTTAAATGTATGTCATATTTCATGAGTCTTAGACGCATTCTCTGAAGCCTTGCTGACTGCATCTTATTTAATTCTTTGATCATAATGCTAACTAATAGTTTATGGTCTCTCATTATGTTGAAATTTTTGACATGCAAATACAATAGCCAAAAACTCCTTATCTATCTGTGCGTAAATATTTTCTGTGTCTGAAAGACTTACGGAAGCAAAACATACTTTTTGGTCTTGCATCAGACAGCAAACTAGACCAAACTCGAATTTATAATAATATCTTTAATCTTATCTACACAGTCCAAGTTTGCCTGCAACAACTAAAAAATCACGTTTTTTTTAAAGGAATCAGATTTCACCTTTTTAATAACCACAGTGTCCACCATTTCTCTGTGACATCTTCGCAAGTCTGTCTGGACATGAAATCGTGAATCTTCTACAATCTTCTGCTATAAAAGAATTCCATGTTTCTTCGATATTGGCTCTTAATTCTCGAATATTTTCAGGAACCTTTTCTGCGATCTTTAAATTCTATCATGACCTTGTCGCATTCGTATCATCGATTCGTCAGTCCACAGAACTTTATTCCAATATGCAGGTGATTTTGGAACATGTTCCTCATAAAATCGCATATTCGTTTTTTAAATTAATTTTGCTAACGAATGGAACTTTCCGTGCAATTCTTCCGTGCTTATTTCCTTCCCGGAAATATATGTTATAGAAGAGAGTGTCGATTTTTTTCAATTGGGAATTTTCGGGTAAGGCCAAAAGTTGCAGAATCAAAATTTAAAAAAGGCTTTTTTTTAACAGTGTAAAATTAAAATTTTAAAATAATTTTTTTTATTAAAATCAATTTTGAAAGTTATTGTAGTAAACAATTTTAAACTACTTAAAAAAATAACAAATTTTGTTTTTTAGTAAACCATAACTTAAATTTATTTTTAAGCGACAAACATCGAAAAAAAAATGTAATTCCTTCATCCGCCACCAGCAATTCAATTTGGTGCTGTCTTCGAGCCATCCTTCCCTCTTGTGTCGCTTCGTGCGCTCTGCGCTCGGATAGCGTGACGCGCTCTTCGTCCTCCTTTTGTACAGATGCATTCGCATTGGGCCCCAAAGACAGTCCCATTGCATTCATATGGTACAAAAATGAAATTGAACCTTCATTAAACATATCGGCGGCGATATTTACGGCCATTTGAACAATTTTTGAGCCACTCGGAATGATTTTCGTTGTAACTGTCGTTATTATTTTGCGTAAATCGTTCCACGTCTCACTGCTGAGGTCTTTGTAAATTGGACGCACAACTTCAGCACCATCCGTGGGTAATGCCTGATGGTAATCGTGCTCAAAGTCGGTCACTTTGTCTGCAGCTGCTGCTCGCTGCCAAGAACACTACTTTCAAACGCGGCGTGGCGTCTCTACATATATAGGTAGAACTTCGAAAGTATTGCTCGGATCGACTTAAAGTTTTGTTTTAGCCACAAAAACGTAGTACAAATTGATCAGGGAATATTTTATAGTAACGAATTACGATTGTCATAATGATACTATACTATACTAATCGTATTTTTCGGCTAATCGATATAATTCGATATTCTGCCAATACTATCATACGGCTAATCGTATTTTTCGGCTAATCGATATTTGGCCAATTGAGATTCGGCCAATCGTGATTCGGCCAATTGGAATTCGGCCAATCGTAGTACATGCTAAATTTTCATCCTTTTGTATACCTAAAAAATATCGCATTATGACCAAGCCCAAAAAAAGAATGAATATCTGTACATGGTATTAAATTTATCTGCGATAAAGTATTGAAAACGGGATGAAATTCATACCCAAATACAAATGTTATTTGACCACGAAAATGTACCGAATCATCACTTTTTTATTGGTCATTTCTAAGGGTGGTGTGAAATTTTTATTCAGACATACGTTTAGTTCTCAATGCGGAAAATAAATAAAATACGAATTTTACATCATTTTTTTTTTAAATTTGTTAGTCACATCGAAACATGACATTCCTGAATAATGTAAATAATTTAATTACCTCAAATTATCTTTAGGTTTTTTTTGCTGTATTTATTAAAGTTTATTATTTATTTTATTTTTATTATTTTATTTTTACTAAATATTGATTTTCAATTGCAATGATTCGTTCAAAATAATATAATTTAACTTTAAAAAAATCTGAATTTTATTAAATTTGTTGTTGAATATAAAATAGATTTTCTTTTAAATAATTCACTAGGATTTTTTTTTCTAACTTTGATAAATATGCTACAATAATTATGTTTTATGCTATGTATTTATATATTTGGGAAAAAGACAATTTAATGGTATTTACTATTTCTGACACCAACTGTGTGGTTGGATGTGTTATTACAATCTCAGAGGCTGCTGACCTAACCGCTTTGTCGCAAGATCGGGACATTTTAATTGTATTAAATAAATGTTTTGTAGCCCGAAGTATAATGACACATAATTAGATGTTTCGATAGTTGTCCCTGGTCAAACCCTGTATCCAGCCTACTATATTGTAAACGGTACATGGTCGAATGCCGTTTGGTGGCCGAATGCCTTTTAGCTGAATGCGGTTGGCCGTATGAGCCATTTGGCCGAATGAGCCATTTGACCTAATGTAATTTATTCGAATGCCGTTTATCCGAATAAGCCGTTTTGCCGAATGAGCCGTTTAGCCGAACGTAGTTTAGCCGAATGAGCCGAATGGTCATTTAGACGAATTGCCTTTTAGCCAAATCGACCGTTTAGCAGAATGAGCCGTTTAGCCGAATATGAAATGAAATGTTTCGCCGAAAGATTTGTTTTTGCACATGTACATACATACTCGAATAATGGGAGATGTAATATACTAAAACAAATTATATATGACGAAAAAGTAAAGAGCTACGTTAATGTTAAATGCATGTGCAAATCATATTTTATAAAAAAAAGTATTTTTTTTTTGTCTATTTTGATAGATCTAGGGATTTTAAACATTATTATCGAAGCCTTTCCGCCATTCCCAAGGGTTGTTTTCCCTAAGCCTGATTCAAAAGGTTTTGGACACATGGTACTATTTCACGACCAAGGCTTGTTTTTATTTCATGCCAAAAGTAAATGTAAACTAAGGCGATTATCATTTGGATTTATTTTAAAATATTATCTTATTTTTAGATTTTATAGTAAAAAACATTTAAAAAAAAATAAAAATAAAAAAAAACCTATTATTTTAACTCAAATAAACGGCTAAACGGCCTATTCGGCTAAATGAAATTCGACCGAACAGCTTATTCGATCAAATGACAACATGTTACCGATGTATCTACACGTACAAACTTTGCGGCAAATCGGCGCATCACTTCATATGAAAATGATGTACAGCAGATGCGCATCTCCAAAATACATATGTTAACTCTGTATACAGGTCCGGAAAAAGAGCGTGGTGTAACATGTTTATCCATAAAAGCTCAGATTTTAATTATTTTTTAAACATAAATTATTATAACAATACAATAATACAATTATTATTATTATTATATTATACGATTATTCTCCTCAGACATCATACACTTTGTAGCGTCTCAAGATATAATACTTTTTCCACTTCTTCCAAGTATATTCGCAGTTTGTCATATAAAAATGATATTTATTTAGTTGGAGTCATATCATTGGTATCTCCTTGGGAATGGTTTTATCTGCATGACTTTTAGTTTCTGGATCGACATACATCGAAGATCACGGGTAGAGAGACCGTTCTGTCATCCGGAATGGTCTAGATTTTCAGACATCATTTTTAAATTGTTCAGTGCATCGACTCTCTGTGTAGTTCTACTACACAGTCTGAAACAAATAGAAAATCATTTTTTTCACTCTATCGGATCTTGAAAAAAAGGTCTACTTGCCATTCTGTTGCTCTCATCTGCCTTTGATTCCGATTCTTCGCATGACTTGGACGCACGCTGTATACGATCCTCATACTGCATTTTCATTACCGATTATTTTGTTTATTTTGTTCATACTGAGATTCGAGAGTAAACTATTTTTGAAAATATTTTTTCCAACTGAATTACTGACTATCTGTAATTTTTAGTGCATTCAGTCGGGAACTATAATTAACAAAGAAAACATTTTTTTTAAATATATATTATAATATTATAACGTTGTTTGACTGCTGGACTTAGCTATAATCCGGGCTCATAGATATTGAATTCACACCTAGTCCCGAAGACATTAATTCTGCTGAAAAAAATAGGTTGAATGAATTGATTTTTGGTGCTGAGTTGCTAAATGGATTAGGTTGAGAGAATATATTTGATTGCAATTTCCATTATTATTTAAGTGATTTTGGAACTTTGGCGCTTTGCTATGTGAATGGCTAGAGCCTACACAAAATGTACTGACCGACTAGCAGTAGTTTTAAGAGGTTGTTAACAGGAAAGGCACTCTGGCAGCGACCGACCGT
The DNA here is from genome assembly GCA_027564075.1 of Bolitophila hybrida. Classification (NCBI taxonomy): domain Eukaryota; kingdom Metazoa; phylum Arthropoda; class Insecta; order Diptera; family Mycetophilidae; genus Bolitophila; species Bolitophila hybrida. The sequence goes on from JANSTU010034205.1 coordinate 10,517, forward strand.
GCGAGCGTCGACAACTCACCATGTCCATGTTGTCCTTTTTACCATCTAGCATAACATTTGTTATAATATCGCCAAGTTCATCGGTCCGTCGAGTTCTCGTAGTGGTATTTCTTCTGTAGAATAAATAAAACAACATAAAATATTATTGAGCTAGGAAGTTAGTTTATGACATACGTTCAACGTGGGCAAAAGCGCAGAAAACACTGCGTGGGCAGTAGCCAGCCTGTTGCACATGATTACATTTTGTCGATTTGTAGATCTTGTAGGCTCACCCCATTCTGCGCCGTGTTTTAAATTCGGACATGATATGGATATATTTTAATTTAGCAAATGTTATGGCTATTTCTCAGTTTTGTTGTTGTTGTTGTTGTAATATTACGTGCAATTTAGTTTTAAATCGTTATTTAGTAATAATATGTGTCAATTGATAATGTTTGCTATTTTAAAACATAGGTATAAAGCTAAATAAATTTGTTTTTAGAATTATTATTTTGTAAAAATGACAAATTATTTTTTATGATTACTAATTTGAAGAATTTTACGAGCTGACATTGGCAATTCTAATTTCTAAATAGTTTAAAATAATCTTTAGCAATGAAATATGTAAGTTACTTACAACTTACAAATAATAATTCTAATAACCAAACAGCATATTTTGCTAAATTGTTTTCAATATTAATAATTAGTCATTATTAACTGTAGACATTTCTAATAATAATGACCATATAGAATTGTTTGCTAAATAGTTTTTAATATTATTGTTTAGCAGATTTTATTGCTAAATAGTTTTCAATATTACGAATTAGTCATTCTCCACTTACAAATAGTAATTCTAATGACCATATAGCATATTTTGCTAATTTTTTTTCAATATTACTATTATAACTATCCGCCATATTTTCCATGAATTAGAATACAAATGGAGCCGTTTGTTTTTATTTATAATCATAAAAAAATATTGTATTTTTTTTAACGCCATTAAAAAAAATCTTTCTAATTTTGTATTCTTCATAAGTTGTTTCAGTTCATAGATCTTAAAAAACTTTTTTAAAAAAAAATTTAAAAATTATTTCATACATAACAAATTTTGTTGGCCCTTTGATTTTATACAATCTACTTTCTAAAACTACACGATGCATTTTTCTTTACACCTACTTTTT
>JANSTU010034216.1:0-11675 GCA_027564075.1 Bolitophila hybrida
GGCCATTATGTAAGACGCGACAAGAAGATCCGGCATACATCTCTTTCATGATGTTGATTATCTTAGGAGGTACGCCCGGCGTTGCAGTGCGTGCCAAATCGCTGTTCTGTCGACTGTATCGAAATCTTTTTCGAAATCGACGTACATTGCGTACACCGGGGATCTTGTTGGCACCGCAAGGTTCTTTCGATATGGAATTGTACCCTCGTTAAGATAACTGTTGCCAGCATCTTGTAGACCACGGTCGGAAGACATATTCCCCTCCAGTTATCGCAGCTGCCCAATTCAGCTTTCTTGACCAGCTTAACGATTATTCCTGACATCCACGATTCAGGAATAGGTCCGTACTAGCATGGGGAATAGGATCTCCGTTGGGATATTGTCTGCTCCAGCTGCTTTGCCGGAGGCTAGGCTGGCTATAGCTTGTGGATATAGTTATTGGTGAATGGCTGGTGAATGGGAGTCATGCACCACACTGTTGTTGAGCACTTCTTCAAAGTGCTCTTTCCATTTCTTCATCTGTTCACTTTCTATTGACAATGGGTTACAACAGGTATCCTTAACAGGATGCCTCGTGTTTAATGTGTTTGATGTGTCTTACCATCCAGTCAGTGATTTATTGCTTTTTACCAGAGCTGCCCTAGTCCGCAGTTCTCTGCAGAACCGTTGCTTGACCTCAGGGATTTTAAGGCTAGCAACGTCTACGGAGTGTAGCAATCGATTTAGTGGTCTTTGCACTATAGCTACCGTTCGCAACCTGAGAGTGGCCTTAAGGTGGTGGTCACTCCCAACGTCTGCTCCGCGCCTGTTCCTCACGTCAAGTAGTCACTTTCGCCACCTTTTGGTCTATCTGGTTCTCCGTCTCGCCGTCAGGTGAGACCCATGAGACTTTGTGGCAGGTCTTGTCTGGGAATAATGTACCGGCGATTAGCAATTGTTGAGTGTTGCACAGCTCAACAAAGAGGTAACCGTTTTCATTTATTTCCCCCAGACCATGCTTTCCCATTACATGGGTTTACCATTCATTGTTGAACTCGGCAAGCTCACCAGAGCCATTCAGTCAAGTCTCGCTCAGTCCAAGAACGTGCAGCTTGTACCGTCTCATCTCGTTCATGACTTGTTCGCGGCGCCCATCCGGAAGAGTTACGTTGTTATTCTTTTTTTTTTCAAATTTAGTCAGAAGGTCGCGGGGAAACCTCCGTTTGGGGGTCAAGGGGTTACCCTTCTGGCACCGGAAGCTGTGCGGAAGTTCCCTGAAGACGATGAATATGAAGAGGGCATTATTGTGGACGTAATTCCTTCTGGCAAATATTATTCGTCAAAAATAGGCGTTTCTTTGGATGTAAACCCCACCATCAACAGTCAGACCGCAAGCACTTAATGTTTCTGTTACTGCTAAAGCCGGGTATATTGCTGGTTTTGTTCAGAACCCCATTTCAATATTTAAGTGCTTCTTGACGCATTTTCCCTTTGAAGTCGTTTTACTCTCATCGGGCAAATAAGGACTACTAACTATAGAGGATGTGTTGCGAGTGCTCGATCAAATAGGCTCCACTCTCTAGGTGCAGCTCAACATGATACATTACAATAACATGTTCTGACAAGTGTGAATCCGTAATGGTCAGAAAATCAGGGGTGTGGAATCTTTTACATGCCCTATGTCCCACAAGGGATAAAAGGACACCAAAAGAGAGATTCTCGTACATATACATATTTTTCAACCATCTACCAAAAGTACAAACATTCTCAAGCGCAGCACCTACCGAGAAAAGCACTCCCTATAAAATGCGGACCTCTCGATACCCGGCCGAGTTACTAACTTCAAATCATCTGCCCATCCTAGGGTTAAGGGATACACATAACTGCACTACACTTCGTTGGTTTTGCGTGTTGTGTAGGTGTATCTATGTTTGAACCGAAGACTATAGTGTTTGACAGTGGTAAATTGGAGAAGGATGTATTAGGGGTAGGGTGGTGTGCTGATAGTACAAATATTGGGCCTGCTGGACTACCTCGGAGATTGGTTTGAGTTTATCGGGCTCCTGGCTGCCGCAAGAAATCTTGCGTAGGATCATTGCTGTTTTCGCTTTTATATTACAGCGAAGATGATTGTGGATTTAAAAAAAAAACATTAAGACTAAATGGATGGGGTGTTTATACTGCATTTAGCATCTTTTTAAGTAGTTCTAAAATTTCTTGGAGGTCCATACAAAGTAGAAAAACGGCTGCATTTGTAAGTGACGCTGCCAGAGTTCCTAGAATTAAAAATGGCGTTAAACTATACTATATCTGTCATTTTTCGTACCGTGAAAATCATAATCATAGTTACAGGCCCATACAATTAACCTTCCTCTTGCTCTAGAAGTAGTTGCTGAGCTGCTACAAGCTGTCCGAGTCTTCTTTGCATCGTCGTGATGTTTTTTCCGCTAGCTGGATGCATAAATAATAAATTGTCCAGTTTAATTGTTTTGTCATTTTTGCCATTGTGAAGGTATTTTGGAGCAAAGTACCATTACAAGCCATTGTAACTTGTAACTTTCAATATTATTTTGAGTATTGCTTCCCTAGCACCTGTTAAATAATTCGGGCTTATAATATATATATATATACATAATGTCAGTGAAAATTCGATGTAAAACTTCTAAAACAGCTGGGTCTAATAGTGGACGATAATAGTGTTTGAATTTTGAATACCATCCTTCTGGTTGTTCATGCATAACTAGGCGGTTTATGATAGATTTATCGAATCGCCTTAAATTGTGTAATTCATCAAAAGTGTGTGACATTTATTACTAGATCTCGTACAGCCGTGTCTCGTTTGAAGCATGCGTCTCATGCCACTTTCAGAGTCCTCGACAAAAATCAACCCTACCACCCTACTAATACCTGTGTAATTTGTATACTCGAATAAGCTCAGCAAAAGCGTAAAAATGTAGCTTTTTATACTCGTTGACATAGCATGCATGTCGTTTGATAATTTTTCTAACGAAAGCATGTTGCACATATCTCCGGCTGTGTGTGAGTGTCACAGTTTTGGATTTTCGACGTGTTACAATCATAGCACAACCAACGACGGTAAATCATGTATTATGCTGTGTTGTGTGTATGTGTGTGTTTGTTTAAACATCAAACAAGAAGGGTTGACATTTCAGTATAATAATGCGCTCGCGTGGGCTTTGAGAGCTTCTGCATGATGCGACAGTGATAATTTTATGTAATTTTAAATTATAGTCACTGTTATGCGGGGTCGTTTGTAATTAATTCATTACCTATATATATATATATATATATACATTTTAATAAAGGTGTGCATATTGCTCGTTAGCGCAATATTAGTGATACTAAATAATAAACATCATGTACGTACATTTATAAGGCATACGCGTGCTGCATTAATAATAATGCGCTCAGACATGCAGAGGAAATTGTGTACCGTGCTTTTCCGCACTTAAATAAAACAGTATATTTACAATTTTATATATAACTGCGCAATTTGAGAAATCTCGAAGTTTCACTAGAATATTGAATTGCTGTTGTAAATATAAAATATAGCGCTCAGTTTCCGCACAAAGTTTGAAAAGTGGATAATTTTATATGATTTCTACATGTTTTGCAATCAGAAATTATTCAGTAAAATTGACTGCGCGCAAGGCTTCCGAAAGCATTTAGAGAGCATTTCTAAAGAAAAATATTTTACCTGAATTTACCTGCACAATTTTGTCTACAAACAAATAAAATATATCTACAAATATGTATTTATAAAACAACAAAACACTCGAATATATGCAAAAAAAAACATGTTTTTAATAGAGAAAAAAAGTAAACGACGTGACTAAACTTTTCAAGTACTTGCGAGTCAATTTTGCTAGGTTTTTCACGGTTTTCCATTTTAGCATTATATAATATATGAACTCCGTTTTATCCGCTTTCTTTTATATACCATATACGATATTATGTAGAAAGGAGAGTGTGTTAACTTAAAAATAAATGACTTTTTTGTTTTGATATGCAAAGTTTGCCCGGGTGAATGGTTCAGCTTTTGACACACGCGCGCTCATAAGCGTAATATAGAGAATAAATATAAATATAAATATGCTATACATTCTTTGCAGAATGCTTTTAATTGTATTATTCATTATGTAAATATAAATTATAATCAAATGTCATAAACATAATTTATTAAATGTTTTTCAGCCAAAAATCTCGAAATATATGTAATTTAAATTTTTAATTGCCACCGAATATTGTACAATAAATTAAATAGAAGGACATTCTGATTGTTATTGTGCCAATTAAACACGATTGCATTTTTTTTTTAATAAAACTGGCCTTATTAAAACGGAGTTAAGGTTATTTATAATCGATAAATTTGTGTTTTTTTGTAAGTAACGATTATTATGGATTTATACTAACACTAATCATTTGTATAATTTATCGATTAATTTTTATTTTTATTTTTTATTTTTATTTGTACAGGACGTGCAACAATCCAAATAACAAACTACAATTTTTCTATATAAAGTCTCACTATCACTGAGAGACTGAAAACTAACCATACTGATGTATGGTTAGAAATACGAGTACATTTGATGGTTGAGTCATATGAAAACAATTAAAATGGTTTATTTACGCATTTATGTAAAATTAGCTAAACGTAATATATACTCGTCATGTAAAAATAATATTCCTAATTACTTAATTTGATTGTATTTGTTTTTTATTTATGCAGCTTGTCTGAAACAAGTCTGCTCTTATTGGCTGAATTTCACTGAATGAGCGCAGCATCAGCAATCGGATTCTATTTCTTTTCTTAGGCAAAAAAAAATAAATAATTAGAAATGAGAAAAAAAATATTTATACTTATATTCGTATGAGTAAAATCCAAAATCCAATCCAAGCACGAATATATGGGCTCAGTGAATAGAGTCACCCTCTACAGTTCCATACAAAAGCTTATAATTTATATACGTTTTTGCAAAACTTTTTTTTTTAAATAAATGTTTCAATAAAAAATAATAATTAATATTGTTTTGTGTTTTTTATTAATCAAATAACTTATAAATATTATTAAAATGTGTACCTTCAATCGATTTCTAAAATAAAATTGCAAACTAAATTACTCTCCATATCTTATAGGTCCTTTAATTATTTGTGTTACCATTATACGAGTTATGTGAACCGGTCATGATAATGTGCTGTTTTAAATGTGTTGAGCTACTCCTAATGAAGCTTCTTATTTATTCGACCACTAACTCACAAAACACAGCCCCGTTGGCCTTCTCTGAAAAGGTTTTTCTCAAGTTGTACCTTGATTTGAACTCATGGCTCATGGGTTGAGATTTTTTTTATTATTATACTGTAAGTAATGTTTAACAACTAATCTTCTCCAAAAGAAAACGTATTTTTTTCTAAATTCTCACAAAACTTTGCAATTTGGAAACTATTATTTATTTTAATGCAAGTTTCAATGATTTCAAAAACATAAAACTTTACCAAGCACAATCTACTTTCCTTCATCTCCATCCCAACAAACCTTAATCCTATAAACACCCCAAATACCATATCATCGCATGCGGGAGGAAAGCTCCCAAGCTTAAATAAAATTACGCGCAAACTAACCCTCATACAAAAGGAAAACATACATTTCCACATAATCTAAGTGTGTGTGAATAATATTATATTGTGCGAATAAATTTACAGGTGTGTATAATATTTTCATTTATCAGCGAGTGACTTTAAATGTATTCCAGAGCGTTGGCAAAAAAATTATGTTGTTGCAGATATGATGATGACAATGATTTTCGACCAGAAGACGTTACAGTGTCTGATGTGAAAGACATTGCATTTATAGACATTTCTCAGGACCAATTCGACGAAGAAGCGATTCGTGTAGATGCTTCAGATGTTATTGCTGCTATACTTCATTCTGATGCTCCGGATAATCCCTATTTCATGGCAAAAAAATTGGAACGTCGACTAGTCGCATTCGTGTAAACAACATTTTCGACTTGAGCAGAAGCAAGTCAGGGGCATCGAACAACATTCTTCACGGTCAATTTACAATCTTCCGTTCGCGAATTACACAGAACATTGTATACATAATAATTCTCAAGACAATTCGGAAAGCAATACAGGTAAAAGATAAATGGAATGTGACTAATCCAACCAAGCAAAATGAATGGATGCCGTTTACTCTGATAGAGTTTGATGCCTTTTTGTCTATTATTTAATTAGCTGAGCTGTGCAAATCGAACAGCGAGCCTGCCAAGGAGCTGTGGTGCAATTTTTTATGGTGGTTGCCCGGAGATTTGCGCCAGGTCAACAAGGGCCAAAATGTCGTTTTTGATTTGTTTGAAAAATACCTCGATATTGGCAGAAAAGACAATTTCTTTTCAACTTTGGACGTTGCCAAAATATTATTGAGACGAAAAAAATTGACTTTGTTGGAACGGTGCGGTCAAATAAAACATTTGTCCCACCTGAGTTCTTAAAGAGTAAGGTGCGTCCTAGAATCGCCCGTCATGCGAGTTCTGCCGTCTACAATACAAAAAAACCGTACATATTATTTTTGCTGCAACGATCCGGTCTGTGCTGAACACGCAGAACAATTATCTCGATGCCAAAAATGCAGAAATTGTTCCTGATGAAGAATCTCACTAACAAGCAATACAAACAAATGCAAAGTGATCAAAAACTATTTAATTTTTTTTATTCTTTAATTAAAAACAAATAAGACATAACATTTAATAGACAGCCATTTACTAACACACAAAACAATACACCTGAGTCAATTTTGTATAGGTCACTGGAGACCTTGTACCTTGTATAGTACCACCGGTAATGTGTATTAAGAGGTATCAGAAGAGAATAAAAAAATACGATGTTTTTTTCTTCTAACCGTTAGACAAATTAGTCTTATCGGCCGATGAAACGTTGGCATTTTGATTATAAGTTACCACTGGTTATGTTTGTTTTTTTTAATAACACTTTGGCGAAACAAATATATGATGTTTAAGGTACAAATATTTAAATTATACCTGACAATCATGACAATCCGGTCATTAGTTCACAAGTTAAAGTCGTTTTTGTACTTTTTTGATTTTGAAAGCAATGGATTCTTGTGATTTATCATTTCTTTTTTATGGGAACGAAACAACGTTTATTTTCCATAAACATTAGTTCATGAGGAAGCTGTTTTCCGAATGGATGTATCATTTACTCACAGTGGACCAGAAGCATCAACGTCGATAATTCTGAGGGCTTTTTGGAGCTGTTTCGGCAAGAAAGAAAGGACTATTTGTTTTGCTATGTAACAATGGACGAAACTTGAATAAGCCACTACACTCCAGAGTCAAATCGGAAGTCAGTTGAGTGAACAGCAGCCGGCGAAACAAAATTATGGCGTCTGTATTTTGGGATGCGCGTGGAATTTTGTTCATACACTAACATGAAAAAGGTCAGACTATCAATAGTGATCGCTACATAGCCCTACTGGTGGCTGTGAAGGCGGAAATCGCGATAAAACGGCTCCATATGAAGAAGAAAAAAGTGCTGTTCCACCAATACAATGTGTAACAAGTCGTTAGTTACCATGGCCAAATTGAAAGAAAAACACATCAAATGGCTTCCGTATTTACTTAGATTTTCGCAGAGCTAAAAAAAATACTTAGATTTGGATCGAATGAAGAGGTGATCGCCGAAAAAGAGGCCTATTTTGAGGCTAAAGATGAATCGTCATATAATTGTGATTGGCGGCGATTCTGCTAAACAGAAGTAACATCGCGTGGCTGGGTTGGGGTTGCATTTTAATTTTTTTTAACATGGATTTAATTTAACTTTAGGGAATATTGAGAAGCAGAATCTCCGAAGTTCTCCCGTTTTCCATTTATGCTGCCATTTATTAATATACATATACATTTCTCCATTCAATTTTTTGTTCTAATCATTCGGGTGGAGTTGTTACCGAGGAACCGGTTATGGCTGCAGATTTAACCAAGTCAATTTCATTGGGGATGCTACAATACGATGGAATCCACAGCAGTCGTATTCGGTATCTCTCGGTGCTCTCTCAGCTTATCTCCACAATCCATGAGTAACATAGATATCGCCTCAAATTGTGGGGATTATAGAGCGATTAACGATGACATATTGGCAGATGCAATAACTTTTTTTGTTGAGTTCTGGGTTTCCACAAAAAGCGGGCATGCAAAATTGCCGTCATTTCCGACACAAATTCTTGTAGAAAGTTGCGGAAGTTTAAATCCACTTACCCTTATTTTGGATCCGTCAGTATAAGATCTTGGCAGCTTCAAGTCTTGTAGAGCAACTTTGGAAGTTGTTAGATTGACTATTTTTAATGACCCAGGAGATTTCTGGGATAAATAGATGATGGCAGTTATCGGACAAATAGCACGGAGCATTCCTGGGTATCTGGATACGTAGCTCGATGATTGTTTGGGTAAGCTTTTTTAACGCCCCTATTGGGTTTGCAGTAGTTAGAGAAGCGAGGTTTTCTCGCAGCAAATTGCTCAGACCTGGTATTGATTTTGTAAAAAACTGCTGCGCGACTTGTTGGAGACGTAGATCATTGGTACTATGCCGCATTGCACTTCCAATGATGCAGATTGAAAGTCAGATACAAGCGATTGCCCCATACTCAATTCTCAAATCAATAAGTAACAAACACGATGCAAGTGCGTCCCACCAAGATGTACATATTGACCTCTTATAATTTATTCTTTGGCTACACTTTTTCGTTAGCACTTCAAAATGCAGCTGCATTGAGCAATTAACTCTGGAGTTATTCCTAAGTAGTATTTCTTGCTTGTTGGGAGTTTCCAGTGAAATTGTGGGTTGCTTGTATTTTAGTAAACACCATAAACTCTGATTTTGATTTTGATAAAGTCAACCCAATGCTCGCGTACTATTTATCTAATTTGTCTATTGATTATGTATGGAACTGTGAAGTTTTGACAACTGCAGTAATATAAGACCACGTCATCTGCATTCTGAACTTTTTTACACCATGCGGGATTTGCTCATCGATCTGGCTGGTGTAAAGTGTTGTGTTGTGCAAGGCCACGAAAAGCTACTCTTGTTTCCTTCTGAACATTATTGACGTAGAATCGTTAAACGCGACTCTCGAAAATGTTCCTATCAGACGCACCATCCATAAGGTCGGTTAATCTGTTAGCAGAGGATTTCAATGACAACGTTATCATACGCTGCCTCGAAGTCCATGAAAACGGTAAAACAAAAATGTTTCTGTTGGGACGTTGCCTGTATATCCGAGGAAAGAATAGCTAGTCAGCCCTGTGTTGAAAATCTTGAAATCCAAAATGCGTCATCGAGTTTTGCATGAGTTCGCGGCCCAAAATCTAGTCTAACGTGAATAAAGTGAGACAAATGGACCTATAAGACGCAGCTAGATTTGAGTTTTTACCAGGTTTCGGGATAACTGGTACTTTGCAATTATACCACTCTTCCGAGCATGTCCCGAATGACTTATTGAACAATGAACAACATTAACTTTTGATATGGCTTGCTTGTTCTTTATCTGCTCAAATGAGATGTCGTTAAGGCCAGTGGAATGCATTTTTACAGCTCCGCAGGGTCATTTCGAGCTCAGCGCACATATATTCCACTTCAGATGTGCGTTCGAGTAGTGTGGATTTATCGGATGTCATTGTTATAGGCCCGGTTGGTGGAGCCTTAGGAATCCAATTGAGTTTCAAATACCTACTCCGCGATATTTGTGTCCCCCATGTTCGACATTGGAGAATCCTTATTTGGAGACGAACGCAGTCTTTTCCTACTTTTCTACTTACATTAGCATTTGCTATTCTACCAAACTTGTGCGTTGTACTTAATTATACATGTCGCTTTTAATGGAATTCGTCTAGACTGCGATTTTTTGGCACAATGGATGGACAATTGCGAATATCTTTCTGGGTATGGAGAGCTTCAATCAATTTTTCTAACTCCCACTGTGAGTTTGAATTGGTAATCTTCCCAGATAATATATTTTGTAAGATTGGGAGGCTGAGGTTGTTGAGATTCTATTGCTGGACGCATGTATTTAATTAAGATTGGTAGATTCCCCATTTTGAGCGTTGAAGTCACCTAGGATCAGTTTTGGTTCCATTACCTGGTTGAGGAAGAAATCCACCTTCCAGCAAGTACATTCGAAGTCGGTTACTAAAAAAAACCTCCGTCACAATCAAATTGTTTTTAAACGCTAAATGTACGCCACCATAACCGTCGTCACGGTCCTTCCCGGAGATCTGGTGTCCTGGAATTATAAAATTCTCATTCTCTTCGAGCCAGGTCTACTTTTAAGCTATAACATCAGGATTCTCATCATCAAGTAAAAGGTGCAATTCCGTTCGTTTGTATTTTACGCATCGGCAGTTCCATTGGAGACATTTTACATCGAGATTTGTAGTTGTTCTAGACATTTTGAGATCGCTGCACATTCACTTTCTAAATTAAATTAATCTATTTCAGAAAAAGAGGGAAATTTGAATCTCGAAATCATTTGAAATCATTTGAAATGTAAGTATATAAATAAATTCTGCGGCTTCCTAACGTTTCTCAAAATGTCTGAAAGTATAGGTCAAGACATTGAAAAAGTTACTAAAGTCCTTTAATTTTCGCTGGTTTCAAATCCTTCATGATCAGATAGTGGAGTTCCACAATGATCCGTCTTCTTGGGACATTTATTATTTTCGTTATATGTTATTCAATAATTAAATACTCTTACATGTTTGCTCATGATGTCCAACTGAAAATTAGTGACCCAGTAAATAATATATAGATATGAAATTCTCAACAATAATAATGTGGACAAAATTAAAAATATTCATAATATTTATAATTAACGTCGTATAATGAATGCATAGGCGATTTAATTTGAATATACTGGATCGCAGTTTGCTGGTTAAGTACGAGTATTTACTATATAGAATTTGATCCTTTACTCCTTTACTGATATAAAACACTTATATTCACAAAAAATCTTAGAAAAGCTTCCCACACTATAACTAGAATCTAACCGATTCTTAGGTGACGAGGATCGAATAGAGCGGTTCTTTTAATGTTAGTGATACATGTTATCTGTAGTCTGTACCAATGTATACGATGAATGAAGGTCGGTGGTGCAGTGGTGCTTCATGAATGCAGCTTATTCTGTTGAATATTTCTAAAAACTAATTAAAAAAGTACATAAATACTTCATTTAGTAAAACGATCCAGCTCTAGCCAACTATACATTATGCGCTTTCTATCATCATACAAAAATGCAAGAGTACAAAATAAAATAAATAATTGAAACAAATTAAAGCTTTCGGCTATATACGAGCGCACACAAACCGTTAAAAGCACATTTCAAATACAAATACGGTGCGGTTGTTTTTCGTTGGCTTTGATCCGACATTTTAGAGCGTTTCTAGACTATGTGGCCGAACACATTAATTAAAACCGCCTTTGCAAAGCCGAAATAAACGCATTAAACGCAAATTATGAGTTATGAACAAAGTTAAAATTATGTTGCTTGCTTTATATGTATATGCATATATGTATAATGTTAAATTATGTATATCCTTTCCTAGCTTTATGCCAATATTTGCGCATCTCTATCCCCTTTGGTTGTTGTGTTTATGTTAAAATGTATTTTA
>JANSTU010034227.1:0-11674 GCA_027564075.1 Bolitophila hybrida
CGGCGGCCACTTGCCCGAAATCATTTTTAAAACATAATGGCAAACCCTTATCTTTATAATAAAGCTAAATTCTTGGCAATAACATTAAATTATATGCGTTTTATTTCATCTTGAAATCTAACCTCTATAAAAAACACCATTTACAAAGAAATCATGAATATATCTTATAAAATATAAAATTATAAATTAACATTTATTACACCTGTGCCTGTGGAATTATTATATAATATTACATATTATTGTGTATTACAAAACTACTGACAGAATGGCTCAAACGATTTTAATAAAACATTGTCAGAATGCAATAGAAGTTGGACTTTTATTTTGCCTAACACCTGAAATACAGGTAAGATATTAAAATACCCCACAGGTTAATGTGAGATCTAAAAATACATGGTTTCGTGTTGACCGTTAGCAGTGTAAATAGTTGTGAACGTCCACAAGTATATTTACTGTTATGTATGTATTTGTACAACTCCGCTAAATCTGTTTGAATTTGACTTAATTTGAATATTTGCATTCAGTCGTTGAGAAATGATTCGGAGACGAAATATGTTACCGTGCGCACAGTTGATGGCTGATATAATATGTCTACCATAGGTTGCGGCGTCATAGTCCAGAGGACGTATGTTCGACCCCAGGTACAGACATGAAATGTTTGATAATGTTTTTGGAATTTTGGATTTTTTCAGACTACAACGGCGTAGTGCATCACGAATTCCTGCCGGAAGTTCAGACAGTCAACGATGAGTACTACTTGGGCGTTATGAGGCGTTTACGTGAAGCGATCCGCAAAAAAAGACCAGAATTATGGACAAACAACTCTTGGATTTTGCACCAATGCGATCATTATACGTAACTTTTTGGCCAAAAACATCACGAACACCATCCAACAACCACAGCATTCGTCTGATTTGGCTCCCTGTGACTTCTACCTGTTCAATCGACTTTAAAAACCGCTCCGCGGAACTCGTTTCAGCGGCCGACAGGAGATAATGGAAAAATCGCTAGAGGCTCTTTTGGGCATTCCGAAAATCGAGTTTAAATAATGTTTCGATTACTGGATCAAGCACTGGTATAAGTCCGTTACAGTCGGAGGAGAGTACTTTGAAGGCGACAATATCGATATTGGAGAATAAATGTATAACTTTGGTTTTCATCATAAATTCCGGAAATTAAATGATCATGGTAGTACCTATATCTACGTCACGATAACGGCTTCACACGCGTGCGATCTTTCGATGTGCCCAATACTTTCAATCATTGCAATATACACAATACACATCAGTGTAAACATGAAGCAACATCTGCTGCCACTTTATTTGTAACTTTTTGATACACTGTTTGATTTATTGATATTTTTTAAATCATTTTAAACATAAAACGAGGAAAAAACTTCAATAATAATATTTAAAAAAATCAACGTAAGGCGGCATTAACAATTTTGCAATTCAATCGAATGTAAATATAAATATAAATATACGAATAGAAAGTCTAGAAGATCTTTTTTAAAAAAAGAAAATGGTTTAGCTTTCAGTCTATACAAAATCTGACACCGTAAAATGTACAAAACTAGTTTTGTATAAAATAAAAGAAAATAAATAAATTATTAGGCAAACAGGCGGGAACGGGAGCCCATATGCATTATTAAACACAATTATTTTCTGCGATTCGATGGCAGCAATTTTAATGGTCCCTGGAGCTTTAAAATTATTCTTTTTCACTAAAATTTACGAAACAGTTTGAATAAGCTCCGCATATGGGTAGAATCAATCGCTTAGAGATCTCTTTTTTTCTTTTTATAATTTTTGTTTTGCTTTTTAGTAAGAAAAATGCTCCGAATACCGAGATTTTGACAAAATTAAAAAAAAAAAATTTCGCAGTTGATTCTTGAGGAAGTATACTAATATTCCCCAAACACAGTTTCATTATAATATTTTTAAAAACAATATAACACCAAAGTTCAGTTTAAGAGATGGGACCATTTTTTTGAAATATCATTAATATTATAAACAGTTATGATTAGAATTAAAAATCAAATCGTTGTGGATAATTAGACAGCAAAACTAATTATAAATAATAAATTTACGAATTCATAACGGATCATAAAATAGAATGGGTCGATTTTTTTAATTTTTATTTTTCGTTTACGGGTAGATCTCAAAAGTTGTAGAATTAATTTTTTTTTTTGTTCGTCGCCTCCGCATACAGTTGAAAAATCAGTTTTTTGAATAAAGTAAAAACAGCCAATATTTTTGAATATAAACAATTTCTTTTAACAGTGTAAAATTATTATATTATCTTAAAATTATTATTATTATTTTCGTTATAAAAAACAATTTTAAAGTTATTGTAGTAAAAAATAAAAAAAATCTTAAAAAATATATATATTTTTTACAGTAAATCATAATATATACATATATCTTTCCGATTTTTTTTTCTCTGCGACAAAGGTCAAAATAAATGCCGAAAATTGTTATTTTGCAACTTTTTAAGGAACATTTTGCTTTATAATAAAATCCCAGTAAATCCGTTTTATACGCTACTAATATGAAAGCTGCACCTTATACTTTAATTGTTTAAACCCCAAATAAGCTTATGTGTGATATTTTTTTTAGAAAATTATTGCAATAAAAAGGGTTCAGGGAGTCATACAATAACCAATATTTAAAAATGTTTAAAAAAATGTATTTGTAATGTATGTTAATTATATGATTATATATGTAATATATATTAAACACAATATTATTTTATAAATAAACATTTTATGTATTTCATAAAATAAATCATTTATACATAATATATGATCAAATTAATAAAGAGTAATCTTCAATTATATCATAATTTAGAAATGATTTAACACACGATAACACAAAACCTTATTTAATACGTGTATTACTTTCGTAATTTATGGATTATTTGAACGCACACATTAGTTTTCAATTACCGTTAAGTGCAGAATAATGTTATGCAGGAGCGACAAACTTTCTAATGTCTTAACTGAGTTGCTCAAAATTTAAATTGTGTGAAGCAAACTTAGACTTTTTGCAGGGAACACACGAAGTTTTGCATATGCGTGCACAAGAAACTGTAACTTGTGCGGCTGTTTTATGCGAGCATGTTTAAATATTAGTACATACTGTAAATTGGATATGTGTATGTGTGTGTGTATGATGTATGTACTAGACAGGTTATGCTTGTTCTAATAGTGCACTTGATAACGGTGCAGCAGACGAAAGCTATGCGCATCCGGCCATGTTCTACATTTGCTATTATATTAGTTTTTATGTTTTAATGTCTTCATCTCTAGTATAAACCAGCTGTGAAAACTGAGAATGCGCCAGTCGGACATATTTTAGTTTGAAACTTCTTGACAATGAAGTTGATAGATGGAAATAGCGTGCAAATAGGATTATATTTCCAGGAAATTTTTAATTCCCTATTTTTTTATTAAAAAAAATTAAATACATTTTAAAAAAAACCTGTATCCCAGTGAGTGTTAAAACTTGAGCCTTCCGCCCATAATTGTTTTTCCAAATACACTCAGCTAATTGACCTAGAAGTTTGTACATATACATATATAAATCATACATATATATAAATTACCCTGTATACTAAAATTGTTTAGATAACTTATACATTTAGTATTACTTTGATGAAAATATTATTAAAGCATTTATTTAGTTTTGACATAATTTTAGGTTTCTTTTAATAATTTGTCATTTAGATAAATATATCATGCGAATAGACTGTTAAATAAATAAATACGATAGTATTAGTCAGCCATATGTGTGGTAAACACTATGACTAAAAACATAGCGCTGCATAGCCATATTGTGTATTATCTTTCCGGAATCCGAATTGAGATGGTAATATTATATTTCTTTTATCGGCACAATAATCCAATCATAATTGTAACATTCTTTTATATGTTGTCCGCCTGCATGATAGTAGGCAGATTGGACGATATGACGATTTGATGTGGTAAGTACTGGATCTTTACCAGGATTAGGGACATCCACGACCATGCATCTATACAACTCTTCTGGACATTTACCCTGGTTGTGAACCAATTTGAAGAGCTCCAGGGTGGTATACTTTGCATTCGATGTGAATATTATTGATCAGCTCAAACAATATAATATGTTCTATGGGCATAAATACATATTGAATTGTCCGTTACAACAGCGTTTCTATCAATCGTGTATTATTCGTAAGACTGCTCGCGGCGTCGTTGGTATATCGTGAGCGTAAACACAACACAAACACGTATACATATCATATCCAACATTGAACTAGACAGAATTAAAAATGGTCTTAGACTCAATCCCATAAACACAAAGGCGATTTATATTTCAAAAACTTTGATAGTCATTTCCAGTTGGCCAGTATTATCTTTGGTTGTTCTTTAGAAATATATTACTATTTTAGAGTCTGTCTAGTCTTATTCAAGTTGTTTTTAACTAAACAACCAAACTACCTATATAGAAAACTTTCCTCCAATCTTTATAAATAGAACTAGAGACTTTCTCTTCATCATTTCTGTAAAATCTAATTATCTAATTTAAATAATTTTGCAAAATCTTTAATATGGATTTATTATAAATTCTATTCACTTTATTGTTTATATAACTTTTGTGTCGCATATGTTGATGTTCTGCTTCATACTTTCGCATCAGGTTTATATTATATATTTTTATATATTATGTCTTTAATACTACGTTTGTATTTTATTTTTGAATTATATCCAAATGTTTTCCTTTTTAACTTTGTATCATACCTGTATACATTATATATTATCATTAGTATGGTGGCGAACCTGCAACTACTGTTATCATTCCTGGTCTCGATTATTTTAAATATTTTTTTAAATTTTAAAAACACGTAAAACTGTAATTATTTTTATTTGACAATTGTCTGGGTTTCTCGCACTAAACGTGCCCATGAATGTATGTGCCTGTGTGTGCGAAAGACAGACATTTTATGAGCAATTTTGACAAAAATGTTTGACTTGAAGTATTATTGCAGATAGAACATGCTGTTTGACACCAATATGTCATAAAAAGCTAATTTTTGAAACGTAGAATTGTATATTTATGTCTCTTTAAATTCTACTGTTATATTAATTATTGTTCTGCTATATAAAAAGTAGCCAATTCTAAGAATAATTATTATATTCTGATAATAAAACAAAAGTATCTTCAGACAACACGCACGCAGCAGACGATTCGATATATGGCTATTTTACACAGAGTAATAATCGTGAAGGTAATTAAAGGTTTTTATGTATATATGTCTTTTAGTATATATCATGCACAAAGCACAGTAAAATAAAAGCTTTCTCACAAGTGTTAGACTCAGTATACATACACAATAATAAGAGCACAACCTCTTCGAAGATGTTTATGAGCTATTATCATTTATCAGCCGTACAAGTATATTCCATAAGGAGCTAGATATCTAACGCACTTACCATCAGACCTGCACACACGCTAGCAGCAGCAGCAACATCCAGTTCATGCGAAACACGCTTAAATTTAGTAGTCACTTGTTGGTAATAAAGTAATTTTCTTTTTTCCTTTTCTATTTCTGTTTCGACAAAAAAAAAGAACACCACAATATGTGGTACACGAACGTAATACAAGGAATTATTTATGTTTGTGTATACGCGTCTTAACCGTTCTACTCACACGCGTATATTTACGAGGATCTGTATAATACACATAACTACTATTGTAGCTATAGGTATACTATATGTTTTGTTTGCATCTTTTCATGCAGACGCTTTCCGTGTATATATACTCAATACTCATACTAGTATACTGTATAAGACAGTATACGTGTTAAGCAGCATTTTCTTTATTAGAGCGGTAATTTATACGATTTCGGTTTCAAAATGCAATGTTTGTGATAGAGAAGATCCTTTTGAAATATATTATGTATACATTGTTATATTATACTAATATACATCATATTTACATATAATTATGTATATCAATACACATATATGTTTAAACCCATAAAATATACGAACATAATATGTATTTCAATTGTTAAAATTAACATAGAGAAATGTTATTCAATTGAAATGTGCGCAAAGAAACTTAACTGAATTCAAAGTGGCAGAAACTTCTTACGAATTCAGAAATGCACAATTGCACTTATACAGCATTGGCATTGGGTGGTTATACTCATACTTTTTATACTATAATATTTGATGTTTAGATGCAAATTTATATAATTGTATAGGTATACATTACGTTTAAAAACATTTATTCTAATATATATATATATGTGTCTTCAAGAGACGTGCATTTATAAAGTTCATTTTCTGCTAGTGTAATTATGTTTAATTTTATATGTATAATACATAATATAAAAGAACATACGAGTTGTAAACTATAAAGGTGTATACCAGACACACTTAACATTTAAATTGAATTGTACATCAATCGTAGAAATAAATCAATGTTTATACAGAGTACAATTTAAATTATACAGTATAGTCTTAAATGTCTACACAAAGTTTCTTTATTATAAGTATGTGTATTTATAAAATGTGAATAAATATACATTTCAAATTATAAATAAATTGTTTAAATTTTGCAAGCCTTTTAAATATGTTATTAAAAATAATTATAATTGTGATACGTATAATATAACAACTCCTTTCGTCAGTTTCTAGTTATAGGGCTAAAGTACACCTTAGGACTTACGACATCAAGCTGCTGAAAAGGAAAAGAGTTATGCAGCAATACAAGGCCAAAACGGAAGAGCGAATTATTGCGACAGAAATGGTGCAAGAATAAACCTTGACGTACGACATGTGAAAGAGATTGAGGCAGACAATAGTGTGCGAAATTAGTGGTTCGATGATAAGTGTAAGCTTGCACTCGAGGTAAAAAAACAAGCAACTCGATCCAACATGGAGGATTACCGGTTAAAACGGGATATCGAGCGAAAACTGTTCCGTAATAAAAAACGAGTGCAGGAACAGAATGTTTCGCAGATATTTGTTAATTCACTACTTCGTAAAAAGCTTTTTCTGTTTATAGCTGACTTTGGATTTCCCCAAAACCTTATCGCTTAGCCACCTTATCGCTTTAGCCATCTTTTTTCGGTCGTTCATAAGCTAGAAGCTTTTGGGTAAAACTCATCAGCTATAATGTGACTCATCTTGCAAATTTCCTTCTCACAAAATCAGAGCGGAATCATTGCCATTGGCCAGAATATCCGCCAAGCATGAATACCAATCTTAATACCCAATGAAATAAGTTTAAAACTAAACATAATTTGAGTATTTCATGTTATTGCTGGTGTAATGGCATTTAGTAATAAAAATTCACACCTCTACAGTGCATTCTTGTCACGAAATATACAAATTTGACCTTGAAATATTTACTATACAAATCGGTGGTGGCTGGGACTACCGCCCAAACAAATACTGCAAATATTCGGTGTATATCTTTTGTTTTTATTATAATATCCTAAACTGATACATTTTTTTAAAACATTTATTATAGATACACATATATAAATCTATTCTTTATAGTCTATATCTTTTATAGTAAAATTTATTAGGTGGAAAAGCATTGATGATAAACGCTTGTTTATGCAAAAATACACAGCATGCATATACGAGTATAAGCAAATTGCATGTAATAAAATTTCTTTTGCTCCGTTTAATACGAATCGTTTTGTTTCTTGCGGTCAAACATGAGGCATACAAATTCCAAAGACTGTCTATAGATATGATGTAAATCTTACAGGTTTGAGTTTATAGTATTTTTAACCTTTTTAGACAATAATTATTTTAAGTGTTTTATTTATATGTTAATTTATTTATAATAAATTCTTAACTGTGAGATCTATGAGTAGGTAAAAATAAGTTTAACAGTTTTAGATATTTTACCTAATGTAATTTTCCCACACTGATCTCTTAAAATTTCGCGATAAATATGACCTAATAATTCATTATTGAAATATAAGCAGCTGTTGATGCTATTCATATGGCTCCAGTAACATAATTGTATGCACATTTTATTAAGTTTAGCAATTATGTTTAACCGATATTAACTTATCTTTAGGTTACCACACGAAATACGCATATAAATGTTAGGCTGAAATGCACTTTAATGGGTGGAGCCCACTAAATTGCACATGTGATGTCAATTACCAGAAGGTGCAACGGTAATTCTTGTAAAAAACATTAGCTTTATTTGCGCATGTATTTTTACCAATATATAATTACAAACGGTAGCGATGGAGCAGTAGTCAGCGAATCACATCACATCCCGTCGTCTTTTAAAATTCCACCCTTGGATCAGACGAAGAGATCTTGGAGTGGTATTCGTCACTGTGGTTTAAAGCGAATCACTGCCTATTTAAAACTATTTGGCTCTCACTGTCGGAAAAATGTGTCAATTGGACACGCCACTCTTCTGCACTGCAAAAAAAAACACAAAATCCAACATAAGCGATTTCAATGATATTTTTTAAAAATTGGGTACAGTACAGGGACAACTAATTATGAGTAATTACACCCAAAGGCACCTGTGTGTGTTTAAGCAAGTTATAATCACAAATGTTATCTTACATTACTACAATACACGCTTTTTAGTTCTATGGAGACTAGTTCGAGTTCAGCGCAGATTCTCATCATCAGCCCGATCTCTTTAGACACTGTAAAGTAAATTCCATTTACTGAGTTATCAAATTTAATAGGCATTATCATACGATAAAAGGCCATCGTTTTACATCTACTAATATATAAATACAGACAATTCCTCTCGTACCTTGAAGAAAAAGACAAAGTGTAATCAAAAGCTTTGCAATTATCCGTATACTCGACATCTATTTGCGAGATAGACTCCATCAACTTAATAGCTTATTTGTAGAACTATATAACTATATGATATCATAAAATAACAAAACAAACGTAATTTAGAATTATCTATAATGATTTATGTATTTACATTTACATGCCATTAACATAAATGTTTTGTCATATACGGTAAATACGTTTTTTTCATTATAATAGCTTCGTATAAAGATCGTCGACTGTGTGTACACATATAAGAAAAGGGGTGAAAGTCAGATGTTTTTAATTTTTAAAATACTTCAATGAACGACGACTTCTACATATCAAGCATCTATTAAATAAAAGTCCGTGGGATGAAAGTCCGCGGTAGCTGTTTTATGCCACCGAAACTGCTCCGAAATTATATAGTTTAACTGACGTACATTGACAAATGACTACTCTATGTTTAATAAGGCGCCTAAGATTACATGTATCTTGAGAATAATGCAACAGTATGGTTCATTATAATACGAGTATACACTGTACAATATCGTATAGCTGTCAAAATCGTTGGTATCTCGTTTCTGCAAAACAAGCCATGCTTTGGCTGCGATGGTATTTTTACCCATCAAAAAGTAATGATAAATCAACACACGAAATTGCTTTGAATTTTTTTTTTGAAAAACTCAAAAGTAGCCTCACTTGAACCTCTTTACTTGGTAAACTAATCGTCGGAGTGTCATGAAATTTTGACAGATATCTTTTTAAGGTTGGTACTTCCTACAAATCATATCGATTATGATAATGTGTTAAAAGAAAATTAGAGAGAGTTGTGTGAAAAAAATTAAAGACTTAATATTAAAAGTTGAATAACAAATAATTAATAAATAATATAAAAATAAGTAAATATGAATTTGCATAGAATCGAACGACTGGTTACAGCATTTCCGTAAAAGCCTTTAAAATTTAAAATAATACATAATATATATAAAAAATATATACAATATATTTCTAATTCTATGTACACATGTACACACAATTGGAAAGCAAATGGGATGCATACATTAAACTTGAAATATAAGAAAACCACAAATTTAACCGCAGACTAACAATCACAGAAATGAATTGTTTAGATTTGGAGCCTTGCCATCCGCTTTATATCAATGCAAATGTATGTGTGTTTTATTGGCTCGAATCGAATATGTAAATCAATTTGATCGCATAATTTATTGTAAACAACATCCCATTCAAATGTCGAATTTCGAAATCTCCTATCATAAATAATGCATATTATATTATCTAATTTGCATTTCTTGTAAAAAAGTATTTGTAGATAAAACACAACTTCAGATATTTGATAAAACGAAGTTTTTTTAGACATACTTAAATTATTTAATAGGTTTCGTTTAATTGGTTTAGATTATCCGTTGAATTGACTTGGAAAATTTCCCTTGTGGACATAGGGCGGTGTGCGGCGTCAGGTCATACTAATGCGCATATTTTTGAGATATCTATATACACCGAGATCTATCATGCTATTTATATTCGGAATCGTGTATCATCAACGGCATCGTACCCTTATTGTTCTATACTGGGTGCGTGTGTATATGTTACTTGATTACATTAATATTCCGTTATTCCAAATCAATAACCTTTCAGAAATAGGCTATTAATAGCAAGAGGAACCTACTGATTTAAAATGCTACATTCGAAAAACCCTTCGGTCTGCCGGCCGGGATTGAACCGGCGACCTCCCATAAGCCAGGCCAACGCGTTAACACACTCGGCTATGGCTATGGTTATATAAAATTATAATATTATACATAAATATTTATTTCATAACTCATTTATTTTGCAATTTGCTATCATCCTGATTGGCTTATTTCGATCTTCTGCAAAAAAATTCACGAACTTTTTAAATTGCTTCACGGGGTTTGAGTGGTACGCGATGGTCCGAGACGTTCGCCGTCTTCAATAGATTCCCGTTCGTCCTGAAATCGTTTGTGCCACATAAAAACAGTTGTTCTTGAATACAAATCCCTCACATAAACTTGTTTCATCGTTTCGAACGTTTGCGCGGGAGATGTGCCAAGTTTGGCATTGTAATTAATTACAGATCTTTGTTCAATGATGTTTTTACGACGGCGAGATTATTTGTGTATTACGAGAACAGTTGTAACATTGACATCAATTTTCTAAGGCTGCTAGAGAAAGGCTAGACCTTTCCAACGATTATAAATTTGTGAAAATGGCGAGTTTGTGTATAGGATATAGTATATTATTATAGAAACAATAATGCCATCAATTAATTAATAAGTGCATGATGACGTTGATGATTCACGATTCCGAATATAAATAGCAAGATAGATTTCGGTGCATAGATATATCTCAAAAATATTTGCAGTGCCAATGGAGTTGGAAATCTTCTTTTTGCAGACGGTATGATATACCAATACAGTTATATAGCCGTAAAAATGAATTTTCCAGATGATTTTATATTTCAACAGAATAATAATCCGAAACATTCGGCATTAAGAGGAGGTTCTCATAAAACTCGACCAAAAAACTCACTATTTCATGTTATTGTTGTTGTTGAAAATAGACTTAATCTCAGGAAAAATCCTGAGAATATGCCACATTAATCTCACAAGCTCGATCTCAAGAGAGAGATTTGAGAAAATTGAGTTTGCGCGGTATGCTGCTATGCTATATTATAGGTTCAAGATTCAAAAAACATCATATTTATAATTTTTTTTTTTTGTTTTTTTTTTTTTTTTTTTTTTAAATTAATTGTATGTTATGTTTTTTTGGGTCCTTTTTTGTTTCTCTTGTTTTTAACGTGACTTTTTAGTTATATTAATACTTTATTTTACT
>JANSTU010034238.1:0-11673 GCA_027564075.1 Bolitophila hybrida
GTCAAATTCGCGACTAGGGTGGAGCAGTATTAGCAGCACCACCCGGCGGTGAGTTACGTCACAAAATAACTCGGGCGTCAGCCTGCATAGCTGGTAAGGGAGTAGATAGATCCCGCTCTCACCAGTGAGAGCAGAAAAACTCAACTGGTAGGTAGTACCTCGGTACTACCAAGTTTCAAGAGCTATATCGAACCCTCCCAGGGGGGACGTGGTGTATACCTTATGGTAGGTACCCACGTACAAACCTGTGTTATATATAGTCTTATTACTTATCTCTCGAGATATCCTGCGTGGCCATATAATAATCAGACAATGTTGTTTTTTATTTGTAACGGTATATTTAAAATGATAAAACTTCATAACTCCATAGGCTGCAGCTCCATTGGCATCCGAAAAACAACATACTCTACAAAGTCTAGAAACAGACGATAGCAGTGAGGCACTGCTCAATCCGATCCAATTTACTAATCGTGTTCACTTCCCAAAAACTATTCGACGACTTCCTCAGGTAAATAGTGAAATTTCAATAATATTTTACTTTTGATACTATAAATAAAATTATTTTTATTAAAATAGACGCTTATCATTGGTGTCCGAAAATGCGGTACCCGTGCTCTGCTCGAAATGCTCTATCTTCATCCGCGCATCGAGAAGGCCGCCGGCGAGGTTCACTTCTTCGACCGCGACGACAACTACAACAAGGGCCTAGAGTGGTACCGCAGCAAGATGCCGCAATCGTTTCGTGGTCAAATCACCATCGAGAAGAGTCCCAGCTATTTTGTTATGCCAGAGGTACCTGAACGGGTGCGTGCTATGAATGCATCTATTAAATTGCTTCTAATCGTTCGAGATCCTGTCACCAGAGCTATTTCGGACTATACGCAATTGCGTAGCCACGCATCTACTGTGGCTATGCCTCTGCTAACGCCTTCGTCACCGGTTTTCAAGTATATCAATCATTTTTATTTCGCTAACTACAATTTATTAACTCTGTTTTTCGTGCACAAAAAGGACATTTGAGGAATTAGCAATATTACCAAACGGAACCGTCAATGAATCGTATCGACCATTGGTTATTTCTATGTATCACCTGCACATGCATCGTTGGCTGGAAGTGTTTCCTCGAGATCAGCTACTGGTGGTGAATGGTGATCAGATCATCGAAGATCCGGTGCCGCAACTGAAACGTATCGAAAAGTTTCTTGGTAAACTCTAATTTCAATACCAACGTTCTTGTATGTAATAACAAATTTGTTTTGTATATTTTAGGCATTGAGCACAGAATAGTTAGTCACAATTTCTACTTCAACGAAACGAAGGGCTTTTTCTGTTTGCGTAACGACACCTCCGATCGGTGTCTACGCGAAACGAAAGGTCGCAAACATCCACATGTTAATCCTCATGTGATCGCAAAGTTGCGACGTTTCTTTGCCGAGCACAATCAGAAATTCTACGAACTGATCGGCGACGATCTCGGCTGGCCAGAGGAGTAAGTCCAGTGTCTTCTAATTTCTATATATATTTATATATACACATATATATATATAAATATATTATAGAAATATTAAATTAGAACAAAACAAAAAATCTAATCCAAATCAGAGGAAGTCGGTGAGTGTGCTACAGTGATTTTAAAGCAATTCATTTCAATTTCTAGTAACGTATTTAGTATATAAAAAATTAGATAGGAAGCGGATGTATTTACAAAAAAAATAAAATACGCGCTTTTAACTTGTCAGTTTCTTGAGACGAAAGTTGTCTGTTATTCGAATTAAAAGCGTGTTTCTATTATATGTATTAGCTTAGGTTTAGGGAGGGGAATGAGTGATAAAAATCAGAATCACTGAATTTAACGATAAATATCTGGTTGGGAGTGAAATGTCAAGATATATTTCAAATATAAAACGTATGGTGGTTTTGAAGTTTTTAAAATCACTATTAATATTATCTAGTATAACTAGAAATACATTTACTATTGTTGTTACTACTTCTATAAATGCATTAACTTTTGAGATTTTTTTAACAGCGTAAATATATAAAAAAAATCTTTATATTTGAGTTATTTGTGATATTTTACACTATCGCTAAATGAAACCTGGAAATAATTTAATTTGGGCAATTGGAGGGTAAATAACTAATTTTTACTTTTTTATATTTTTTATTCGATGTAGGTACTTGTTTTTATTTATGATAAACTGAGGCTATGATCTTTTGTTGGACAGTAAATATATAAAAGTTTTTTTTAATAGAAAAGGATTTTTTTGCCTGACATACATGTCAGATAGTCAGAAATTGAATTGTCAAATATGACTCGAGACAACGAACTTGATATTTTAACAAGAGTTTTTGAGTTATTCACAGTATTTGAACAACATATTTGTTCTATTCTCGTTTATACAGTGAATACTGATTTGCATTATTTTGATAGTTTTTAAATTCATTGGTAAGTAATATTTATTAATATTTACCAACATTTACAATATGTACTCTTGACTATAATTTATTTCTGAAGCAACATAGCGTCAGCCCAAGTACATACATGAAATTTGTATATAGAACCATATGAATGATGATACTGTTGCCGAGGATTTCCTAGTTCGATCGTTATTGCGACAGAATTCTATGTTATAAAACCCAAACATATCATGATCCAACAAAATAAACGGAAAAATTAGAAAATGGATAAGTGGATGGTGTATAATGTAGTTAATCCAGAGTGTCTTCCATCGAATTCAAGAACACTGTGTGACCGTGTGATTAATATATGAAAATTATGGATTTTTTTATTTATAAAGATAAAATGCATTTTCCATGCATTGACCATGGCTTCATCGATAGCGTTTGTTAGAAGAGGTCAATACCACTTATTCTACGAATTCAGTAATTATTCTTGGCATTATCAAAAATATAAACGCTGCCCATATATTGAGTTAAGTGTATCCTAGTTAATTAATTAATTAATTATTTGTATATTTATTGATTATTGGTTTTTGTTGTTGATGGCTACTAGTGGAGCGTACGTTCGGTTGTCGCTTACGGATTCTGTAGCAAGATAGCCAGCTTTGATAAACGGACACGATAGTTTATGGCTCTTAAAAAATGATTAAATTTGTAAAAGTATTTGCAACACCACAATTTTCATCAAGACCAACATCTTTTTCCCTGTTAAAAGAAGCACCAGAAAAATAATTCTAATCAGCTTTCCCTTTATAAACATTTTTCACGAATGCCTTTCGTAATAAGCGATCATTTGTTCGTCGTTACAGATATTGCGTGTAAATACTGCTTGAATTTTCGATTTCAAAACTCATTCAACTGTGTGAATTTGGATAACTTCTTCTCTATAATAGTTATAATATTGATCACAGTTTATGGTTCATTTAGCAAGCACCCAAATACCAATTATTACATTAATCTATTATTTCTTTAATTTTGTTTTTGAGTTTTATTTATTTATTTAGTTATTTATTCACTAAATATTAAATTGGAATCGGGTTAATAACTTTTTTATTTTTTATTTTTATATTGAGTTAATTATAAGTTTTATAATAAATTTAAGAATAATTTTATATTTTATATTTTATTTTTTTATTTATTTTTGGGATACACGTTTGTATTGCGAAACTAAGAAGTTTTGTACGTCATTTGATCATTTTTATTTTTATTTATTTTCAAAATGTTTGTCAGAATAACCTTACACCTTGTACGATATAATATCAAATGAAAATTCAACCTGGCAAGTTTTCACTTATTAGTTTATTTTAGTGACAGAGCATTCGCAATTCTTAGTGAAATTTAATTTGTTGCATCTGTTTATCCCTTGTTACTGGTTATAGGTAATAGAACAATGTATATGAGATGAGGTGACTTTATATTAAATTTATATCGATACAATTCATCTAGGACAATTCATCTCGGATAATTTATATCACTTATAAATTATCTCGCGACAACTTATCTTGGTTACATTTTATCTCGGCGAAAACTCATCTCTCGACAATGTATCTCAAAGATAATTGATTTATTTAAAAAGGTTTTGGTCTTTAGGGTTCTTCTCAAGGGTTCTATGTTGTCATTCCAAATCATTGTTTTTCAAAGAAAGTATCTAAAAAGGGGTTAGTCATAGGATACATACATACCAGTTTTCTAGGTTGCCATATGGGACTATTTCAGGGTCGAGATAAATTATCGCGTAAATGTCGATATAAATTGTCCGAGATAAATGGTTCCAAGATAAAATGTTTCATATCCAACCTAAATTATTGAAATATCTGACTGATCTTCCTGTCCCATTTTTCATAACTTGTCTACGCGAACAATTCTTGCGTCTCTGCAACATTGTCATAGATATATTGCTGCAGAATCTCTATTTTTTTTAAACTCATTCGGACATTAGACCAATGCCAAAAAAGTAGAAAAATTAGTATTAACCCAAGCGCCTTACAAATTCAACGATGAGATTTTTGATAAAAGTAGAAACAACGGAAACTCGAGGAGGTGACGAAAGCTGGATTTAGCATGACGGCAATGATCGGTTCGAATCTTTCACGAGTTTATTTATAAACATTATTACATTGGAGCATTCGTGAACGGAGGGATTTTTTTGTACAAAAATTAACAAACAAAATGTCTATAAACCGTTGTAATTAGAAATAAACTTCGTGAAACGGTAATTTTGATAACAAAAATCCGAGATTATTGCAGTTAAAGCTTTAGAAATAGCCACAATTTTGGTTCTAATACACCGATCGTCATGAATTTTGCCATTATATATTCTTTAAAGCTTGTACTTTTTATAAAATGCAATATAAAATAGATTTTTCGACCAATCTAACTAAGCATAACCCCGTAAATTGAAACAATTTAGCTCGTTTTTTATTTTAACATAAAGCATATGTTTGTTAAAGAAAATAGATAATGTATGTAATTGTTTATTTTTGTATGATATGTACTGAAATTACCCGTCGATTGATGGTAAATATGAGTTAAATGCAAACTCACGTTTTAAACTGGACGCTATACTGCATTTTTTCCCGAAATCTAGCTTTTTAAGATTTATCCCTTTTTTGAATTGTGAAAATCACTTAAAAAAATATTATTACAAATTTAAATTGGAAACATTTTTCTTATTGAACGCATATCATTTTTTAGTATTTTTATCTATTCTGTCAGGGAAATATGTCTGTTTTAATTTCCGATTTAAAGATCTAATATAGAGTCTGAAAACACTATATCGCTGATCCAGGGAAATAGCTTGATAAAATATGTGATAAAGTATATGATATATGAAAAATAAATCTAAAAAGATTTTTTTTTGTCTTTGTAACACAAAAAAAATAATAAACTAATGAAATCTAAGAATCTTGAAAAATGGCACTCTCAACTAGTAACTCTCAAACCCCTCAGTATAAACTAACATAATTTTCTCTACATTTAACAATTATTGAATTATTTACATAAACATTTTGCAGTTTATTTTTTGGCATTTAAAACTGACAAATATATACAACTGCAAAATCAACCAAACTAACACAAACATATCAAATAATGAACAAAAATTAAGATTAAATGAAAGAAAGCAATATATTATAGTATATTATATATAAACATTATGGAAAATATCAACTTCTTTAATATAATTAAGAAATACTAAATTTACATAATATATGACATTATACAAGATTTTGTCTAAAAAATACACAAATCACAACATATCAACCAAATTCATAAACATATCAAAGTACTACTAAATAATTAATTATATTATAAAATATAATATAAAATTATACATATTACGAGTAAATTAAGGAAAAACAAACAATATGTTATATACTTAAAAAAAATTGAATGTGATTACTATATTGTAAGTAAAATAAAAGCATGAAACTTAAATTTAAATTTAAAAAATACACGTATTTAACTAGGCATAAGATTAATTATATTTAACACACACCGAACACACATATTAGGCTTAAGGAAAAGACAACCACGTCTCCGGACGCATATCACATACATATCATGTATTAGTTTCTAAGTTGCGGGCGAATATCGGTTAACGAATCGGTTAACGTGTACAAACAAAATGAAGAAAAAGAAGGAAATCAGCATAACATAACAAATATACAAAATCAGTATTTACCATATAGAGTAAAGATAATTAAATTTATATTATATATTATACATAAACACAGAGACACAGAAAAGATATTAGTTAAAGCCTACATACTGAAGTTAGTTAGTACCCAAGAGCCACGCATCTTTATGGCCAACTCAAAATGCTATATGTATAGCTAAGTTTTAAATTATTATAAACGTGGATATGTTTAAGGTAGCTAAGTTTTAGACCGCGCATTTGACGGGTCTCTTTGGGAGAAACATTATTTAATGTTTATCGTATACATATCGTTAAAGTTAATTAATTAAGGAGAACTGTTACCTGAATAGTGATCCATATACATTTATACATATATTTATATACGTTTTGGTTATATTGTTTCTATTAACCTAAGATCTCCAAACACGCATACATTATTTACCTCTCTATTAGTCGTGTTGTTCTTGGATATTCTTCTGATAAACAATTAAATGAACTCAACGAATAACAAAACACAACAAACAAAAATAAAGATACCAAAAAACAACAACAAAATGTTTATATAATTATATACACCCATTTTTAATTATAAATATATCTCTAAATGTATACATTAAATATAGCTGTCATAAACAACAATGTGCAATGCGAAACAAACAAAAAACACATATTAAAACACATAAGCAATTATATAACCTTTAAAATATATCAAAAGATGTACGCGATTACATCTTGGCACCGCCACACCGTTATTGTAGTATATTAGGCATTTTTATTGTTTTATTTACTTGTTTTCTCTATAGTTCAAAATTCTCATTAAATTAAAATTCTTTAAAACAAATTATATAATACATACGAAAGAATTTATTAAGATATTATTGTAAGGAAGCTGTTAACTCCACATCAGGAGAAGAAGAATAAAAGGAAACACTAAAAGTGTCATCAAAAATAAAGGTTTGGTTAAATCAAAAACATATCTACATCAATGTAATTAGGCACACATATACACAAACTCACACATACCATATTTTATTTTAAATAATACCATACAATCAACTAATATATAATATCATTATATGTAAACTGTACAAGTAAAATAAACCCAAAGAATTCCATCAACCATCACAATTATAATATTATATCAAGCGATTACTGCGCGTAGGCCGTATCAAGATGAAAAAAACAAAGTACTCTTTCTTTCTTTCTAGAAATATCTCATAAGTATAATCTATAAATGTTGTGCCATCACTAAAAACTGTATCTATATAAAAAATTATAAAAAATATTCAATATTCTTTTATTTTTGAATAATTATAACATTACTACTATTGTTTATATAGTTTGCTGCACCCTCTATAAATAATAAAAAAAACGAGCACACAAAATTATGAGACAAGAATAAGTATCCGATAAAAATGGCATATGTTAAAAAAGTATCCTAAATATCATGACCTTTTTTAAATAAATAATATTAGAACTTTTAATAATAAACATAAAAAGATTGAATAAAAATTGATAAAAGCTTTCCGAATTTGAAACAACATTTGGTCATTAAAGGATTATAAAAGAAAACAAATATTTTCCAAAAACCAAAATATCGTGCAAAAAGGATATAGAATTAAATTTATCAATGATATTTTATTAAGAAACGGTCCGCTGGTAACAGTTTTTTTTACATTTTGGGTTCTTTTTTAACATAGTGAATAACATATCTAGTCTCTCACATTACATTGCATGCTGCCATTTTGGCAATATTTAGCGACAAATAAAAAAATTGAAACAAACATAAATAAATGCAGAGTAAAGGCTTTTTCTTGCTCCTATAAAACATAAAAAAACCATAAACCAAACACCAAAATCCGATGATCGAAATATATAATATATATATATATATATATATATAGCTATAGCTATAATTGTTGTTATGATCATTTTTGTTCTGTTTAAACAAATACAACGTTTACATTAACAATTTTTTTTGAAAAAAAAAACACATAAATGAGATTATAATTTAAAACAAAAAATCCATTTCTAGGTTAAGCACATAATAAAATATATTGTTTATTTTTTGTTGAGAGTTCTTCAGTGTTTTTAGTTTTTAAGATATTACAAAGAATACAGTTGTAAAAGCGTAATATGTTGTTTTGTTTTAATAAACCCAATAATGACGAATTTCATCCAAAATAGAGATGAGATCAGTTTTTGATATTTTCATTGGTCTCATAATGTATAGTATTATATGTTGAGATAAGAAACTAAATGAATACGGAGACTGTTTTAAACATAATCATGATTGTGGCTTACAACTCGATTAGGTCATATACCCGCTTTTAACAGATTCTGCCTCCATAAGTTCACGAGTTCTGTCAGGCCAACCTTCGATACCAATTCATCAGTTGTCATTTATAATATTATCAATCTACTTGCGAATAACGCGGACAGCGCGCAATATCTGTTTCATTGTTGATGAGTTCACATACCATAATCATACATACCATAATCATACATACCAATCTCCAAAAGGTGAGTACAAAGTAATCGCTACCATAGTGCAAATACTACAAATACTACAAATAAACAGCCTCGAACACAGATGGTGGTATTCATTTTGTGGTTCGGAAAAAGTTGAACGGTTTTTTGAGGTTCGGAATTTGGTGGTACTCAAAAAAATAATGGAATTAAGTGTTAAATATTTGCGGTACACGAAAATGGTGGTTCCAACTATTTGTGTTTTATGATAAAGGAGGTACATTAGTATGAAGAGAGTGGTGTATTGGTGGTATGCGAAAAGTGGTACGGGCATTTGCGGTACCCCGAATGCATCACCACCCGTAAGCTAGGAATAAGTTTTAGAACGGATAAACCGTAAAATATTGATATGAATTTTGTGGTACAATAAAAATGGTACGGAAATGCATACCAAAATTCGTATTACCCCAATATATACATAAATTGTACCACTTTTCCGTACCACAAAATTCATATCTCCCATATCATTGATAATGTCTTTATGCAGGCGTTGTATACATGAACTTAAATTACTAAAGAGATGGCGCACAAATCGTGATTTTGATAAAAAATGTAAATTTGTTTAATAAATTACTATAACATAATAGAAAGATAATAGAAACACTGGATGAGTTCGGTATCATACGTGATTGAGTACGGACGTGTTCGTAGCAAGCTCGTTTCTCGTAACAGTTATTTAATACTAATCAAATATATACATATGTAATTTATAATACGATACAATACATCTAATTATTATTGCCGTGAAAATACAACTAAATAAGAACTCCAGCACAGCTGAGGTTTATCTTATATACCTAGGCAATTAAGTGTGCAGTTTAACGGAATCAGAAATGGACACCAACAGTGAAAGTGAAGAGTTTGAAGGTTTCTACATTACAGACACCTACAATAGGCAATAGTGATGTAAAACCTTAGAAGCAATGGATTATACAATGACGAATGTTATTAATAAAGACGAAATAAAAGCAAATATTGTGCTTGCTAACATTAATATAAAAGCAGACCACATTTTCAGTGAAATTACAAACAAAAAAAGGAAATAAGTAAATCCAACGTCAAATTTAAAAATTTCAAACCAGTCGATGCAGTGTAAATGAAAAAAGGTTGTCATGACGACGATCCCCTCTTGTAGTAAAACACTTAACAACAAAGCAGTAAAAACATTTGTGGAATCAGGTAAAACGATTTAAAACATGCCTGTCAACAACAGGTACGATATTCTTTCAGAAGAACAGGTCTTGCATAATACCGACATCCATGCCAAAGACAATTTTCGTAGAACAACTAATGCTATTCATAATATCCCATCCAATTCCCAAAATAAACCATCATCGTCACGCACAGAAAAAAACAGACAAAACAGACAAGGACAAGTTGTCTGGGAACGTCTTAGAAGTACAAATACAGTTATCCAATGCTTAAAATGTCAAAGGTACGGGCATATCTCAAGTAATTGTTCTATGCAATATAGATGCATAAAATGCAAGGAAAATCACTTACCAGGTAAATACAGCAGAACTAATAATAACATCGACGAAGAAGATATAAAAACATCGCATGATGAAAATGTAGAAACATCGCAAGATAAAAATGTTGCGTGTATTAATTGTAGTAAAATTGTACATCCAGCCAATTACCGTAAGTGTCCAGTATACTAATCGTACAAACAAAAAATTGAAAGGAGCAGGCCAAATCCATAGCAGAATTTTAAAATAAATCATTTAACAGTTTTGTTAATAACAATATCTCTTGTGCTAATAAGTTAAATGGTAGACTTTTTGAATCTAAACGTAATTTTGAATTACCAACCATTAATACACCGTTATCAAACACATTTAATAATGACTATTTAAACAATATTTTTACACGAAGAAAACAAAAACTCATTAATGAAAATAAAATCGAAGATACTCCTTATAACCTAACAACCCTTCAAAATGAATGCCTTTTGTCGCTAGGTATGGATCTCTTTCAAATTTTCGATAAAATGAATCGTTTTGTCCCCTCTCTTAATCATATCAAAGACCCATACACAAAAAAACACCACTTTTAATTTTCCTCATGGACCATTCCGGAACCGCAAAATGCAACCTACAATTT
Organism: Bolitophila hybrida; assembly: GCA_027564075.1. NCBI lineage: Eukaryota > Metazoa > Arthropoda > Insecta > Diptera > Mycetophilidae > Bolitophila > Bolitophila hybrida. The sequence goes on from JANSTU010034238.1 coordinate 10,727, forward strand.
TTACTTCGCCATCAAGTAAAAACATTTCTCAATTAAAAATTATAGAATTTAATATAACTCTTTAATTAACAAGTCTCGTCGAATTCAGTTGCAATAATAAAAATCCAGACATACTGTTGCTATGTGAAACAAAGATTAAAAATCTACATAAATTTGCATTCACGGGTTACAATATAATTGGAAATGATAGAATCGAAAACAATGGGGGTGGATACGAAATAATAATCAAATCGAATATTAAGTTTAATCCAATGAACACGATAATCAGTAACAGTAAATTAGAAGCAACAATTATTAAAATATATCTAAAAAAACAAACAACCATTTTCTAATTTGTGGTAATCTATATTACCCTCCTCGTAGTTCCCATACACCTGCATTGAACCCTAAAGAAATACAAAATATGTTAGACTCTACACACTCCATAAACAGCTTTTTATATTTGGGGGTGACCAAAACTCCAAACATTCTGAATAGTTCAACCAAATAAACAACAAAAGTGGAGAAAATCTTCAAGTCTGGCTTCAAAGTAACATGAACACATTTAAATTAAATTTTCAATGTACTCTGATGTAATTTTCGGATGCTCTTTGATGATTATTATGATTACAGAGCATGTCTGTCAATGTATAATGTATATTACTACTGAACAACCATTATTCCTTTTTAGAAAACTAAAATTTTCTAGGTCTCGTAGAATCTTTAATCTTATACCTCCTAGAAGACCTACGGCTTCTATGGCCTATTATCTAAAGGGTTTTCCAATAGGGACGCTCGAACTTTGACAGCTCATTGCGGCCATGTTGTTGGCAGTCAATTCCGCGTCGCGCACAGGAACTCGGCCTCTCGCAGACGACAACTTGGCGAATGTTGCGTCGGGACTTGGGCCTGCACCCGTACAAGATCCAGCTGACCCAGGAGCTTAAGGTTAATGACCATAGACAGCG
>JANSTU010034249.1:0-11672 GCA_027564075.1 Bolitophila hybrida
CTAATCGTCGGAGTGTCATGAAATTTTGACAGATATCTTTTTAAGGTTGGTACTTCCTACAAATCATATGGATTATTTCATAGCAACGCCATCTATGTGTCCTCCTACGGACTTATTGAGTGATGTGTTAAATAGACTGAATTAGTCGTTTGAGGTATCGCAGTACTTAATGTCTGCACCAGTTTCTACGTTATATTTGGATGAGCGAAAACGATGGATGTATCCAACAAAAATAATGGTCTTTGTTGAATAATATTAGAAAAAAAAGAACTGCTGACGACAAACTGGAAAACTGCACGGAACCTTGCATTTTAATGACAAACTTCCGAATGTGTACTGGTACCAACATAATAACATGTTGCTGGTGTGATGCTACGTTGAGAGTTTTCTTACAGTTTCTTTATAGTTCTCGCCAGCTGATCGATTCGCTTACCAGAGAAGACATTTCCGAACACGACTCTGTAAAAGCGTAGTGGAACTGTGGATGAGGTCGACGTCGTTCGTGGAGAGAGGGTTTGTGCCCCAGAGCAAAGTGGGACATTTGACTCGCGAAGAGATCATTATTCAAACAAATTTCTTATAAATCTTTTATTTAGCTGTTTTAAATTTTTTTTTAATATTTTTTTAAAATAAAATGCAGTAGAACATAATATAAACAGTGGCTGACATATAGATGCTCGCTTCCCTCTTGGCAAAAAAACTCGGAGAGCCAATTTTCACAAGCTTCTATTTTGGCTAAATTCCGACTACCAAGCTCGTTCGCCATGGACAGAAACAGGTGGTAATCACGTGGTGCGAGGTCCGAACTAGACGGCGGATGCAAAAGAACCTCTAATCCGATCTCCCGGAGCTTCTGGCGCGACACCAAAGATGTGTGTGGCCTGGCGTTGTCCTAATGGATCAAAGATGACCTCTTCTGCATGAGTGATGCCTTCAAGCGGTCCAGTTGTTGGTAGTACAGGTCCGAATTGAGCGTTTGGACATAAAGGAGCAGCTCATAGTGGATGATTCCCTGCCAATCCCACCAAACTCACAGCAGATCCTTCATGGCCACCGTCTGGGCCGCTTCACCGCGCTTCGACCTTCGCCGTTTACGCTTCACGTTGGCGTAAATGACCCACTTTTCATCGCCAGACATCACCCGCTTCAGATACGTCGTATGTCGTATTTTCTCTTTATTTTGCTCCATGTTTGCGACGCTATAACTTACGAACGACTGAACCAAACAACAACAAAGGCGTGTGTGAGTGCGTTAAGACCTTTCCAACAAGCTATAGCATGACCCGATGCGATGAATACAACTATAACTACGGGCTTGCAACGAAACCTAGCGAAAAAACCGCAAGACTTTTTTGACACTCATTTATATATTTTGTTTATATATTTCGATGATAAATAATCACTTTGAATGAGAAAACTATAATTTTTGAACACATTACATTTTTTTGTTCGTTAGTTTATTATTGCAGACCGGCCTTTTGATTTTTGTGAACCCTTAATGATCAATTTCCTGTTAAATTATGGTAATAAACATAAACTGATCTTACAATGTTTTTCAGTTAAATTTTGGTAACAAATACCGTGATTTCTTTCTTCGAAATTGAGTATATAGGCAATCCGCAAACGTTGAATTATAAATTGACCCTGAGCGCTTTACCCTTAATACTATAAAGTGCTGCTCTTAAATAATTTCTCATTCGATTATACAATATTCAATGTTTAAATGGTTTTTTATGAGTTCGCGACATATTATTAAATTAGTTTTCGTCAAGTATTCAATTACAGTTTAGTAATCTTTGGGATAGCGCATCAGTCAAAATGCATGCATTATAATTGTTATACGACATTCAACCTAAATTGTTTCATGGGCAATTTATACCAATTTATGAATATTATGATTTATAGTCGTGTTTGTGGGATGCCAAAGTCGCAGAAGATTTCTGAAAAGAACATATGGAATTTTTAAGCTCGGGCATTTCTTGTGCTGAGTATTTTCAACATTTTCAATAGCGAAAAAACGAAGATTTAGACTTATTGCTGATAAATGGAACGGAAGATTTACAAAATTATATATAATAGCTTTAAAATAGATTTCGCAGCAATTGGCTACTACCGAAACTTTATATTAACGAATCATCATCATTTAATATATAAAATAGATTGTAAAAGTATCAAGTTATATTATAATTAATAAATAAAAATACAAAAAACAAAAAAATGTTCCGCCACTGAGTTTTTATCGCTTTTACTAAAAATACACTGTACTGCGGAGAGGGCGTGTACCTGCGCTCTCTTTCAAAACTATCATCATCATACCTTTAAATTATCATTTATTTGAAGCACATTTTATTTTGCCATTTCAGGTAAAAATGTATTTTCATAAGAGTATTACATAAATATTTTTTGAAATATATCATAAAAATCTACACTAAAATTATGGAAACAAATTTAACTCACTATTAAAAATTACAATACGACGAATTAGGAAGAACCTATATAATCATTATAAAATCAAAATGTTGAAAATAAAAGGGAAAACAAAAGGTATAAGTACGAAATGATAGATAACTGTATACATTCATTGTTTGAACATCAATCCGACTAGTTATTATTATTTATCTAAAATGGTACAAGGAACCAACATTATCAAAATCGATGTAGTTCACATGAATTTTAATCCAGATTTGTAAGAAATAATTTAATTTAACATATAAATAAATAACTAACTAATGTTTCTCGTATTAGACCTCCACAAACACCCGCCTATAAACTCTGCGAATCGGATATCCTTGATTTAAAAGACATCGAATCCAATCTTTATAGGAAGCGTTTACAAAATCTGGGTTTACAAATCTACGACGATGAATATCAGCAATACAAATGGTACTATGCAGTCCTCAAAGACCAGATTTGTTCAGCCGATAATAATTCCAAACTTCGTGTCTTGGTCTGGAAAGTAGAGTCTAGCAATCAAGATGTGTTTACCGTAGAGGACGTAAAGTGTTTGTTTATGCTGAAAATAATAACTCCGCTTACGGAGTATTGGTACGCTACGAAAGAAAGTGAATTAGCGATATTCTACGGATTTACACCACGTTTTTCATCATCGAATAAACTTTCAATAGAATATCCATTCTATCACTCACAGGTCAGATGCTCCGTTTCTGATTGGGAGTGCAAAACATTCCATGGCTGTTTCAAGGAAGAGACCAGGACATTTTTATACGGTTTGTTTTTGAACAGCCTCGAAGAGGAAGCTTTGGTAAAAGCTGACGAAGAAGCTGAAGAAAAAGCTAAAGAAAAAGCTGAAGAAGAAGCCGAAGAAAAAACTAAAGAAGAAGCTGAAGTTGTATTAGACTTGAGTGATATTTCGTGGTCCAGAGAGCATGATATTAATGCGGCAATGTTATTTTTTTACTATTACCACTTTATATATCATCCGGCATATCGTTATGCATATGATTCGCTGAGTGCCATGAAATTGATTCTAAAAGACATCACCAATTTTATTAATAATATGCATTGAGTTTTGTGACCTACGTAATTAATAATAGGAGTTCACCGTTCCAAGGTGATTTCTGTAAAATTTAAAAACCCCAGACGGTAATTTTGTTGATGCTTTTTTCAATTACATAATGAACACATAAAAAATTACATTAATCACATCGAACTCACAATATCCTATTACTTTGCATTTGAACTCACACATATTTTTTTTTATTTGTCTTAAAAAATTTATATACTCCTAACGCACGTATTTTTAATTGCAATAATTGTGGATTTTTTTAAATCATAAATTCGCTTAAGAAAATATATGTTGTAGCGACATTTCCGTTTAAATATTGCAAAATATATAAAAATAAGTGCAATAAGTTATATACACAAGTTTTTTTATTTTAATTAACAAATCTACCCTAATCTAAAAAATATTTAGCTATTTCTGTTGAAATTTTGCAGACCTAAAAAATAGGTACAACTTCACACATAATTAAATTACATTTATAACAATTAAATTTATATAATTTTTAATTGCATTAGTAACGTTTTACATACAATTTTATTAGTAGCTCTAGATAGATATTAAGCTTTTTTAATACGATATTGTAATTGTCACTCTATTCAAAATTCAGTTTTAATAATTAAAAAAACCAAAAGACCATACAAAAATACGTATACATATAAAAACAAATATTACATTCTTATAACACTATAACACCTATACTACAACAAAATGTAAGTAATTAAAATACGAGTATCTGAATCAATTTCTTTTGAGGTATGAATAAATCAGTCAATCAAGTTTAATTATTATTGTTTTATTGTTTATTTGTATTTGAAAACCGTTTCTGAGGTTTCTAAATCTGAATAGTGATGTGGATATTGTTTTTTAAACATATCTGTACATACGCCAAACGAGCACTAACATTTGCGTATGAAAGTTTTGTTTGTTTACGATTTGCTGAATCGAATAAGTCAATTTTTCAGCGTTTCATTCGCTTATATTTGTCTTTAATTTTCAGTGTGCCTAGAATGCTCCTGTCCAATACATGCAGATCCATGGCTCTTCTTCGTGGATTACGTTAAATTCTTAATAATTGTGTTTAGCACCAACTACTCTGAAATTGTCGCCCTTGATCTGTCGAAATGCTATCGGATACGCCAAATCTTACGACACAGCTGACATAAACGACGACGCGACTGTCTTGGCCTTGATGTCGCTCATAGGAAACACTTCAAGCCAAAGAGTAAAATGGCCTAGCTGTTTGAGAAACTGCAGGAAGAGGCATTCGTCCAACAATGTCTATATTTACATTTCGCTCGGTACGTCACATTTTCCGCAGATGACTTTGGGTATGCCTATGGACCTTGGATCTTTTGTATGCTATTTCGGTTCTATGTTTGTATAAGTCTCTTTTAATGATTTTCCAGACGAATCCAGAAGATACCAACGTCAGTGTCGACTTGACACCGAAATTGAAATGCAAATTGCATTACTTTTAAGATATAGCGGAAATACTTTCTCGACGCTTATTTCGACAGCAGTTCTCGATCATATGCGCTGATTTTTAACTCTGTGTCGCTGAGTTTATAATAGAGAAAAAGGCTAAAGATTGCTGATTACCTGCACCCAAGCATTAAAAGCTCCCAGAGCCACCTGATGGTGATGAGTGAGACAGCATTGTTGCGCTTTCCGGACCGCTTGTTTGCTTGCACTGAATTTATGATTTTGCTCTTTTCGTCACTCTTTCTGAGGCGATTACGTCATCAAGGTATAATAAGGATAATACGCATCTATCAGCAATATTCGTACCTGAAGACTTCTGCATCATGTTCAGTCACAGTCGAACTATTCTTTAGCTAGTTTCAGCCTTTCGAACTTGAAGCGGGTTCGCTGACGAGCGTTGTGGCTATTTTGGCGACTTCGATGCGGTCTTGCCAAATCGCTGCTGCTAGCACCACTTTGGGGATTTGTTATCGCATTAACATCCCTCCTGTCCATGAATTCTCCAATTTTTCCTGCGAGTTCAGCTAACTTTTCGACGGTTCCCTCGCTAGTATAGCCTGAATTTGCGGTGGTAGTCGTTGGAGCGACACAGCTCCTCTGCAACCTTTGAACCAGCTAAGTCCCAATTTCGTAAATGGCATGGTTTGTTTCTCATAAATGTTGGTGTCTGGGAGGCTTAGAATATGATTTCTTACATGCGTTATAATGTCTAAAGCTTCAACTGTTATGTGGTAAAAAAAATAATAATAAATAAAAAAAATATTTTGAAGAGCTCTTGTAGATCCTCTTAATTAATAAATTGGGCGATAAAATCGGCGATTTCCCTTCCCTTCCCTTCTGCATCCCTTGTGCATGTGATATTTGCCTTTCTTTAGGGTGCTGTGCCGGATGTCCATTTTCGATAATCACAGTTAACTCTGAGTTTCTTCTTCTTATAGAAAATAATGTACTATTTAATAAGCTGGTCATTGGTAAATATGAACATCGTTTCTAAAGCTGTGAGAAAACGGGAAGACTTTTCTTTTAGACATTTTTTATATGTTATAAAACAAGTAAATATCTAAACGAACTTGGAATTCTTTTTTTAGGAGTTATTGGCATTTGAAAATGAAAATTTACATAAAAAGGTGTGTTTTCAAAGCCAAATGATGTGAAAACGGAAATTCTTTTGTTTTTTTTTTGCAGTGGAGTATGGAGTGCAGTATGGAGTCAATTACATTCACATCGCAAAAGAGGACACATTTTATAAATTTAAAATCTGAATCGCCGTCATCGTCCTTGGTATGTTTTAAATAAAGTTTTATTTGCGTATAGTCGTATATATTAAATAAATAATAATTATGTTTTTTAATTATTTAAAGTTATTTGTATATTAGAGATACCACACATCACCGCGTCGCCATCGCCAGTGCCAGCAAAGCTTTATTTCAATTCCTGCTTTTGAAAATGCGTCCTATTTGCGAACAAAACATCGGGCTCGTTGAAAATGACTCTCTAATCTGTGTACAATATATTACTTTGGTGATCAAACAATAATTCGGAATAAACTAAATAATACTAATAATCACTAAATTCCAAATTTGATAAATTCATGCTTTAACTCTAAATTGTATTTGTACTCTTAATAAATAATCTTTAGAAATAATATATTGTATTTGATTGTGTTATTCCTGATTTATCAGTAAGTTTTTCAGAAAATCTTGAGCTTTTGAAATGTTCATAGAAACGGGCATATTCTTAAAATGTTACATAAATTATTTGAAAAATATTCGACGGTCGATGATTACTGTACAAAGATAATGAAAATATTTAAAAAAATTAAAAAAAAATTTAAAATCAATTTTTAGTGTACCATTTATTCAAAAAATTATAAATATTTACATTTAAATAGGTAAATATAAAAACAATATTATATTTGTGAATATTTCTGGCAGTTATGGAATAAAATGTTTTTCATATTTCAACAAAATATAAATAAAAATTACATTGATAAACCATCATTTTAAACAACACTTACACTTTATACTGTCTATATGTCAGCCTACGAACTTTTCAGCATCTTACACTGTTCGGAGTCAGAGAATCTTGAGATGATCGCAATCTCTTCAGAATCTCGTAACGTATTTCTTCCAGTGGATTCAACGCTGCGTCACTTACATACGATCGTATCTTTAAACCCTAATTACGATTGCTCCGATAATCGTGTTGAATTTTGAGATGTCCGTTCTCAATTAAGCGTTTGAAAACTGAGCCTCTGAGTCGTTATAGGGGCTTTATAGTCGACGACCATAGGGGTTTTATAGTCAAAGACCCTGGGGTCGTAATAGTTCCAACTAATCTTAAGAGCATCATGTAAGAGGTTTGTTCTATCAATATAATTAATGTTTCTGTGACAACAGTGATGTTCAACTTCAATTAATTTAAATAGAAATAATGCATTGAATATTATCTTTTTGACACTGCTTAATATGAAATCAATGGATTCAATTTAAAATCTCTAATCCAATCATTCTCTTTTTCGGATTACAAATTAAGTTTCGATAGGGCACACCGACTAAAACTAATACCAGAAGCGCCGTGTCAACCGTGGGCTTAATCAGTCAAATTAACGGAAATAAGCGCACTAAACGTTCGAACCTCTTTTTTTGTCGATATTTCAATCTAATTTAATGTTCATCCGAACACCCGGTAAACAAATTTAAATATACATGATAACTGAACTAAAATCAATAGTATCTAATTTAAATACCTACCTATATAACAAAAAATGATAAACTAATAAGTAAAGAACACCGTTTTTAATTATTTCTAAAAACTAATTAGCTAAAACTATAAACCTCCCAGCGATTTTCTTGTATATTCACTGTATATTGCGAACTTTAACATACAATATATGTTTATATATAATAATTATATATAAGTAAAGTATAAACAAAATTTCGCTTGACCTTTGCGACGTTATCTGAGCAAACATCGGAATAAAAGCTTCTTCCATAATAGCCATTAATTACAGCAGCACATATACACATGCACACACAAAACACTATAATGATGAAACAATTAACAACTTTAAGCTGAGTGAGGCTGGCTCGAAAAACGGAATCACTATATGGGAGCACGAGTTGTACAGAAATTAAACTATATACATATATAAATATACATTCAAATCTGTATGTATTAATAAATAAATACATATACGAGTACATCTACAAATATATACATATGGTATATATTATGTGCGCTATCTACATCGGCATCGCGAACGCTCACCGCATCATTATCGTCATCATAAAAATCAGGTCAATGATCGGATCGTGAGAAAAGCATACACACAAGACTCGAAGTTGTCATTGCTTGGAATCCATAAAAAAAGAAGCGCGAGTACATTTTGAAAATAATGTACCAACAAAATATTTCTAGTAAATTATAGCAAAAACTTCAAACAAATCAATTGTGTTGGATTATATATGTTTTATGTGTTTGTGTTTGTGCACAGTAAAGAGAGAAGCGGTCTAAAAAGCACACGAAACACACACTCACGAAAATTATTCTCTTTTTTTTTTGGGAAACGCAAGCCTACACAAATACGCTTTAATTCAGTGGGTACACACGGAAGATTGTGTTCTGTTTGTATGCACTCGGTGCTCGCGGTTTGGATAAATCAAGACGGTAGCTAAGATTATTGTTAGTTTTTGGGTATGTATATATTTATATTTAATCTAATGGGAAAATCACACGTACTCATTATTACATTATTTGTTGAAGATGATATTTTTTGTGTTATAGAAGTCCGCAAAATTAGTTAAGTGAAATCTGGTATTTGAGTTGAATAATTCAATAAAAGGTCTGACGTTTTTTCAGAAATTGAATTTAAATTAATCGATGATTGTAAAAAAGCTTTTACCAAGTAGATAATAAAAACAACTTATGGAGATCAACAATATTTGTTAGATTTGGTCTTTTTTCTTTAAAAAAAGTTTCATATAATTTTATTTAATATGTGTAAAAATAAAAATGTAATTTATGTTTTTTATTAAAAATTTTATGAGAAATCAAATAAACCCGATAAATCTGCCATTAATTCCATTACACATTTCCATATGCGTCTTTTAATGAGTATTAGAAATAAACCACTAAAAACATTAAAAACCATGTAATACAAACACATAAACGTCTAATTAAAAATATATTCATGAGCATACAAGAAACACGATCTAAAACCATTACGTTTCTGTCGAATTAAAAATTTTGTCGCATGTATTTTATATTCATTTAATATGCACTCGTAATTAAATTGCTGGTCGACTTCGATCGCAGCATCGGTTCCGCGGATAATTAAGTATTTATTGCTGTGGGAAAGCGCGTGTGCCCAGAACGAACAAGATCCCGGTGCGTATGTATATATGTACATATATACAATTAACTCATGCATTAATTAATTGTATTTGCAATTCTTTCCGCTGGCACCCATCAGTGCAGTGCGTTAGTTCGATATAGGTATATATTTTTAAACTGCATTAACGTGGGTTGGTGTTTATAAATCAATGACAAATTAAATTCAACGCAAAAGCTGTAAAAATCGAATAAAGTCTGCGTGTATCGGCTCGCCTGGTTTTCTTTCTTGCAGTCTAAGATAACACATATACGTACAATATTATACGCCTTTTTCGGAGGCTCACAGTAGATCCAGAAAATAAAAAATATATATATACCATACACTATATATTTATATTATAAAACTAAGTGCTCACAAAGTAGTTCAGCTTTACATTAAACCACATTTCTGATTGAACGTAAAACATTTTATTATGTCGATAACGCACTGAATGAACGACATTACCTGCGCACAGATTCGAGTCCATACTATTTCGGAGCGGACCACACAAGAAGACGCATTAACCGAAGCGCTCTGTTGGAGCTCTGCTCGAAATTTCCGCGTTCGCTCCGGTCGTAATATTAAAAATAATATTTATATTTATATCGATCGCGACCAAGACGACAAATATGGTCGCAATTTACGAGTTTGTTTTTACGATTGTAATTTGAAATCGACGAGCACACGCGAATACAAATAAATATGTATTTAATTCGAATCTGATCAGCGTGCATGCGGTTTTCAGTTTGCTCTGGTAATATGGTATAATATTTGTATACTATATATAGTAGAGTAGATTATTGGATTTTAATATTGAAAGTCTAAAGATGATTTTTGTTTGTATATTTAAGATGAGATTAGATTTTTATTTCGATCTATAAAGTTCGAGATATTTTTAAGTTTGAGTGAGGATTTGAGAGATTTGTGCATTCACATAATAAGAGTTCTATCTTCTCCTATCGTCGCCTCTTTCGTTTCACATGATCGACTTCGACAGAGCCACGTGTTCATGAATCGTTATTTTTTAGATCTCTTTAGATCTCTTCGATGCTTGTAAAGGCAATTGTCGATTGTATGTCGACTGCCGTTTAGGGGGTATTTCGCTACCGATTATCTGGGCTTCTGATGAATTGTTTTAGATTTGTTCCATAGGATATTGGCTTCGGCCCATATAGTTCAATGCTAAAACCGATTCGGACTATTTCGTCTGCCCCATCATTCCCAAATATGTTTAAATGGCCTGGTACAAATCTCCTTTACACGTTATTGCTATCAGAGTAGGTCAAGAAAATATTGGACAAAATTGGTTAACAAATTTCCGGACATCGTTGGATTGGAACATAAAAACTTGGAAGATTTAGTTGACTCAACATCTTAGCTTAGCTTGATTGGTGTAAAAACTGATAATTTTTCTCAATCCTTGGGATTAAATCAACTGCGAAGAATATACAGAAACATCTATAATAATTAATTCACTGCTGATCGATGACATGTTAAAATGATAAAAAAAATAAAATAGTAAGCAGAAAATTGAAAAAGTTGAAGTTGTTACAAGATAATAGAAAGCGGATGGAAGTAAACCCAATGAAAAATACATAATTCACTTAAAAATCATTATTTAAAAAATATGACAAAAATTAGATTTATTTAATAACCATTACCTTCTACTTTTTTTCCTACCTCTCTTCAATGAATTTTAAAAGTTATCATGATTAATGTGATGTAAAACTTATAATAAATATATATTTTTTTTTTTTATGTCCTCCACTCTACTTCCTCTTTATGATGATATTCATTATCAATTTCAATGAAATTGTATCATCATCATAAAGTAGAACATTGTTTTGTTGTCAGAGCAATATAAAAAGCGAATGTATTCAAAAAACACGATATGGATAAGATATACTGAAACGTGGACTATCAAGATTTTTTTTTTATTTATACCGTATCTTCGATATATTATATCAAACAATTATATTTTTCTACAGTTTTTTATATATCCAATCATAATATTGTAAAACAATTTTGTTTTGTAAATGAAGTAGTTTTGGAGTAAATTAACAACATTAATAAAAAGATGTAAATTAACAGTTTTTGGTGAACATTTTTTACAAAAAAAAACAATAATAAAAAACATATTTAATAAACCCAAAACATACGCAAAATAAAACTCTAAACACACAAAACAAACAACACAATTAAACAAAAAAAAAATGTGGGTGCTGCGTCTGCTCACAGTGGACCAAAAACAACAACGTGTCGATGATTCTGAGAGCTGTTTGGAGCTGTTTA
>JANSTU010034260.1:0-11671 GCA_027564075.1 Bolitophila hybrida
CAGAGAAATATTAAATAAATCACAACAAAGTAAACAAATTCATGTGTTTCAATTCAAGGACTTTTTAATTATGTTTTCCTCTTCTGGACACATGCTGGTAATCTGGGCGCCTCCGAAGCGGTACACTGTGGCGTCCCGATGGTGACGACGCCAATATACGGTGATCAGTTTTTGAACGCGGCCGCTGCTGTTCACCGTAAGATGGCCGTTCAGTTACCATTCGATAAGCTCATCGAAACCGAGGTGTTTGCCGCTATAACACAGGCTCTGAAACCCGAGTAATTTAATTAATTTATATATTATTATTTCATACAATTATAAACACATGCCATCAAATAGATATGCCGAGCAAGCCAAATATGTGTCCTTTGCGTACCAGCACCGACCGATGAATCCTCTGCAGACGGCCCTGTGGTGGGTGGAATATGTTCTCGCCACAGGTGGCAATAAACTGGCTCGTTCCTATTCAGTCGAGCTGTCGTGGTTCGTCTATCATTCCGTAGATGTTATTCTGGTGCTGTTGGTTGTGCCACTTTTGCTCATCTGTATTGTGTACGTGCTAGTGGTCAAATGCTGCAAACGCTCCAGGACACCTGACAAACGAAAGCCTAAACACAGTTAGCCACCACTGAATTGTTGAATTAATATATAATTACGAAATGTTAAATAAACACCTAAACGTATACACTCACAATAAGTATAAATATATATAAAACAAGTGTGAATATACTATATACATAAGCAGTATTTCTCACATGTAAGTGTTATATAGTATTATATTTAGTTATAATATGATACTATACACTTGAGCACATCTTGATACCCTCAAGTTCAACGGAATACAATAAATAACGCCGAGAGTGCTATATATATATAAACATACAGTCGGACCAACACATAATATATAAAAATCACAACATTAGCCGGACTGCCGCAATGTTTCTGGCCCATACTATATAATATGTCTGTATACCCGTGCAGCCTGCCGAGTGTTTGGGTAGACATCAAAATCCCATATGCCCGTTTGTACTTGACATAGGGCCTGGCTTCCTAAGCTCACCGATCTACTAAATATTTTCCCATTTATAGTGCGGGGAGACCGTGTGCGGTGTTGTACAGTTTCTGTACAAATGGTTTTGGTTAAACGAAGAAATACACCTTCATCAATTTGTTTTCTTGTGTGCACACGGAAGGCATCTAATATATATTCTTTATAGTATACAAGATCGGTTTTATATATACCAAAGTACATTTACAACATTGTACGTGGTATTTTTTTTATGTATGTGTGGCATTGCAGCCGGATAAGGATAACGTCTTCGTTATTTGTGAGTTGCGGGATTCGATGAAAAGTTGTGGCCAGTATATTGGTTATAGACCTTAGAGCATATGTGTATATAAGAGCGAGGTGTGTGAGAAGGAACGGATTGTGCTATATCTTAATTCAGTTTTAGTGGAGTTGAAATCAAATGTTCTGGAAGAAGTTAATTATTGTATCGTTGGGCAGATGTTGATTTGCTAAGCGTTTTTTAAACTACGAGTATTAGGGTTTGGTCAACTTCCCAGATAATACAAAATAAGATAATACTATTACAAATAAATAATAGATAATAGAATATTCTATGTAATGAAGTTAGGGGTGAACGCGGATAATTTGATTTAGTGTAAACTAATTACTTAATTTAAACTCGGAAAGTCAGAAACATGCAATTTTGCCTTTTGTATAAGGTTCTTTTTGATGTTAAATATTCCATTGTTGCGTGCTGCACAACACAACACAATATACAAAATTATACATTTATTTATTATATATAAGAAAATGTACAATATACATACATAACATATATGCAAATAACAATACATACATACGAGATTTTTTATTATCTTCAGGATTTTTTCAAGATTTTTTTTAATAGTGCCTGCCTGCGAGTAGCATACATAATTATAGTTAGTTTTAAGAAAAGTTTTTTGTTAGCAGTTGTCCTGTTGACATAATTTTTTTATATTAGTATATCATTATTAAGAATAATTTAATATAATTTAATTTAATTTATTTTGTACTCAACAATATTATATAGAGTACAATGGTATTATTAACAATAAGGATTTTATGTTTTTTTTAAATGTTTATTCAAATGCTCACTCAAATGTTTTTTTTCTTTACTCTTTTCCTTTTTTTGTTTGTAACAGAAATAAATAAATAAATATGAGAGAAAGTAGAATGATTTGATATTGTATTAACTTTATGATAAGATTGACAGGAAAAATATCTTAAAAGTCTCGAATTGAAAGTATCATTTTTATATAATCTTTTAATTTGAATAGGAAGTGAGTACCATATATTAATTACTCGTATGATGAATGAATTATTAAATGACGATAGACGTCTAGCCGGACTAATAAGATAAAAGTTCTAACTGAATTAGCATAGTTCAGTTTTATGTAAAGATAGTCTGGTTTTTTCAATACAATAAGTTTAAATAGTGCTGAACACATTCTAAAATCATAATATTGGAACAAAGAACAACCAAGTATACAGTTTTCATAAATCAATCGAAGAACCAGTAAAGTAAATAAGTTTTTTTAATTTATTTAATAAAATTGAATGGTCAACATTATTAAAAGCTTTCTAAAAGTCCAAAAACAATAAGAAGTTCATGAATTTTTGATCAAGGTCCATACGAATATCATCAGTAATCTTTAATAGGGAAGTAGTTGTACAATGATACTTTCGTAAAGCAGATTGACCAGAATACAAAAGATCTGTATCTAAGAGAAAGGCAATAATTTGCATAATAAATTCTAATGCTTCAGATAGAGCTGCAAGTATACTTATTGGTCTATAGTCATTATGCGTGCGTGGAGCAGTTATTTTAGGCAAGGGTATTAGTTTTGCTCTTTTACATGATATTGGAAATATTGTTGTTCTAAGAATACAGTTGAAAATGTGCATAATGTACTTTGCAGTTACAGGCAGTAACAACTTTATTCAACTTAATACCAACAGCATTCGATTTAATCTTCAAAACTGAACTGAGAACTTCATCAAGAAGAACTTTTTCAAAGTAAAAACCATTGCCTAAATTTGTTACTAAGGGGTTATAAATTGACGTACTCGTATTATTAGAATTTGGCAAACAAATAAAATTACCGTTAATGACTAAATACACAACTTGTTCGTAAAGACTCAGTTATACTCAAATCTTTCACATTTTACCATAGTTGCTTTGAACTATTATTGCCTATGAAACGAAGTTGTGCTCTTGCAGTCTAATCCATCTGTTGACATTTAGATTTAAGATTTTGGAATATTACCAGATCGCTATGCAAATAAATTGTTTTTAATGTAAACTTGCAGTTGTATATATGTAATTCTACAAGGGTGAAGGCAGTGGCAGACTTGAGACTATCAATAATAAGATAAGACTAATAACCGATGGCGTGATATCACACTGGCGCCAAACGTAAAATATGAGGTAGGTTTAATTTATCACCATGAGACATTTATTTTACGAATTCAAAACAACATAAATAAACTCCACGGACATATATGGAAAACATAAACGGTCTTTTACCTCGCGGTCTCGCATCCCGCGGACATTCGTATTAATTTTTGTAATTTCATGCAATGGAATTTTATCTCGCGGACATTCATTTAAAAAAATGTTACATTCAACAACAAATTCATACAATGGTTCTACATCCCGCGGACCTTCACCCCGCAGTATAATCTTTTGTTTATATTGTACATATAAAACATAACATACAATTAATAAACGAGCGACAGCAAGATAATAAAAAAAACATTTATTCGAAAGTCCGCGGGATGAACGTCCCGTTCTGTAAAATAAATGTCTGGTTTTGTCGACGCTTTTTTTTAAGCATTTCCGAAGGAACTTTTACTGGTCCTGGTGCCTTATTGTTTTTCAGGTTTTTTTCTAGCTCATCTGCTGTGAAAGGTTCTAAAGGAGAAGGATCTAAAATCTAAATCACAGTCTGTTCTACTATCGCGAAATGGTAACCTGGTCTGCTTGGTCAGCTTTGTCTTCCTCGTATTCAATACCATTTACAAACAGACCGCCAAAAAGCATTTTCGTGTTGTCTACGCATATTTGTCCGAGACGTCTATGCCATAAAATTTTGGATTTGCTTTGTTTTGCAAGTAAATCCGCAGTTATATTCGCCAAGTTCAATCGGTACATGCAATTTATAAGTGATGATGTACCCATTGTCGGCGAGTTTGACACGTAATCCTTTTTACGTAATTAGGCTAACCGACAAAAGATTATCGTCAGCTAGGAGGGGTACCGTGACGTAGGGAAAGGCCATACCGTTGAACATATCAACAATTATCAGTTTGGGGTCTTCTTTAAAAAAAATGGTTAATTTACAAATAGCAAAGCGTCAAGAAATTTTGCACAAATATTTAGAAAATGATAATTAGAGATGTTAGCAAAAGATGTTGGAATGAATGGTGATAACAACGAGACCCTAAAGTTATATCGGAATCTTGGGTCTAGAAAAAGTCATTTTACCTTGGTTGCAACGGGTAACGGGGAATCAGGGGTCGATTTCGGAGAAGGAGCCTGCGAAATGGCTACCATATCTAAGGAAGGCAGCAGGTGCGTAAATTACCCACTCCCGGCACGGGGAGGTAGTGACGTAAAATAACAATACAAGACTCACATCCGAGGCCTTAAATAATTAAAATGAATAAACTTTAAATCCTTTAATAAGGACAAATTGGAGGGCAAGTCTGGTACCAGGAGCCGCGGTAATTCCAGCTCCAATAGCGTATATTGAAGATGTTGCGGTTAAAACGTATGTAGTTGAACTTGTGTTTCGTACGGGCAGTACCTAGGAGAAGGCAACTAGGACGGTGCTATCTATCTATCTATCTCTTTCTTTATCGGATTGGGAAAAAAGGCGTGAACGTATTATCGGGCTGTTGAAATAATTAAAACAAAAGTCACTAACGTTAACTCAAAACCACTCAGATCAGACGAGTTCAAGATAGCCGAGACACTGCTATTTCATCAGGCACGACAGGAATGTTACCAAAATGCTTAAGCAGAAAGATGCAGTGGACAAGCCCAATTTCAAAAATGTCACCGTAGATGGACGTTGATGGCATACTTAGAGTACGAGGACGCATTGACGTAGCCGTAGGTTTATCTGACACCCAGAAAAGGCTCATCATATTCCCACAAAATCATCATATAACGAAACTCATCGTCGACTTTTTCCACCGAAATCTTCACCACTGCTGCAACGAGACTGTCATCAACGAACTTTGCGAGAAATATGAAATTGCTAGTGTCAGAGTGCTGCTAAAAACAGTTGTCTCATCATGTCTCATATGCTTCCATTCACTCATGACGGTATCGATTACTTTGACCCCATGTCAGTAACGGTCGGTCGACGAACAGAAAAGCGATGGGGAGTCCTTTTTACATGCCTCACGATTTGCGCAGTTCATTTGGAAATAGCATATACTTTAGACACTAGCTCCTGTATCATGTGTGATAAAAAATGTATCGCCAGAAGAGGAATATGTTACCTAAAGTACTGTACAGCGACAATGGGACAAATTTTAGAGCTTATGAAAGAGTTCACCGGCGCTAACACCAAGTGGTCCTTCCATCCTCTAGCCTCACCTCACATGGGTGGAAGCTGGGAGAGACATGTGGGCTCCATTAAAAAAGTACTGGGCTAAATACGGCAGGAGAAGGAAGGAAATTTAAGAGACGAAATTTTGCGAAATGTATATTATGAATTAAAAGAAACACTTATGTATTTTAAAAAAATTAAGCAACACTCATTGGAATAAATATACATTAAAATTGAAAAACGCTTCTTGTGTTGCTTAGGATATAGTTTACATTCTTAACAACATATGATCTACTTTCATTGGTCTTCAATGTTTTACTAGCCATACTTGTTTGTTTGTCTAAATACACAAAAAATAGACACTGAGCTTAGGACAAATTGTGTCTCACAATGATTAGATAGATCAATAACAAGGTCTGTGATGTCCTGGGCTGCACGCGCGCTACTGCAACTGCAACTGTTCACATAAACCTGGAATTCCCAGTAAGTACGAGTCATTAACTCGCATTGATTACGTCCCTGCTCTTTGTACACAACGTAGCTACTACCGATTGAATTGTTTAGTGAGGTCTCCGGACGCCTCGTTGTGTTGCAGTTGCTTCACAGAAGTTGACCGCATTTGGTTATTTAGATTAAGTAAAAGTCGTAACAAGGTTTCCGTAGGTGAACCTGCAAAGGGATCATTATTGATAAACTTCTCGCGAAAGCCCATTTAATTGCTTTATGTATTCAATTGTTTTTATAACTATTTTTGATGCCGTGGTGTCAGAATTTGAAACTATGAGTTTTAAATTTAATTTTCATGGCTTTTAATATTAGCAAACATCAATTGGAAAGTGTCTTTTGATAGAAATATACAAAAATGATTGTTATAAAACTATGCACATTATATGTGTATGTGGAGCATTTCATTATTTAAAATATATATGTGTAGGTGGAGCATGATTTTTTTGTATTTTTTTTAAATTAGTAGTTGTAATATTAATCGCCATGAAAATGCCTTTGATATTAGCACACATCGCATATTAGCACATTAATTATGTAGGTGGAGTATGTATTTATTTTTAAAACATAAAACAAAAGGTTGTATGCTATCGGTATCTGGGGTTGAAAAACTAGAACTAGCCCTTTAGGCGCGGAAATAAAATTACTCCGATATCAACAACTTTGGTATTGAATACATTTATTACATGTTATGAAACTTTACACATTATATTTATAATGTTTTTATTATACATGTTGTGAAACTTTGCATATTATATGTGTAGGTTGAGTATGTACTTTGAATGCAGCAACTGAAACGTTTGTGGTTTATTGGCGTTTCAGATGTCCTTTGAATACTTTATGATATCACAGATGTCAGGAGATTAAGATTTAGTACTTAGTACAGACTTCGGTCTGTCAATTAGTAATGCTGGGAATACTTGTATTTCCGGATGTTTTTTGCTCGAATCGGATCAGAATTTTTTTGGAAATATTTATTTGTAGCAACATTAAACAAATTCATAACCATATGCAGGCGATCACTTGGCTCGTGGGTCGCTGAAGATCGGTGCAAACTCCGTGCTGACATGTGAAATTCAAATGAATTTGAATATGAAATTCAAATAATTTTTGAATACAGGTAAGACAAAGAATCTCCGAACAGCATAATTAATCTTCATAACATTTTTAGTGGTACTAGAAAATTGAATTCTGGAATTCCTAAAACTAAAATATGATTTTTTTAGATTAAGTTAATAATTAGCTTTTCGTAATATATCTCTTCCTAAGATCTATTTTTTTTTTGGAGTTCATTATTGAATACATTCATAATTAAATAAAAAAGTACGCATTTTTGAATTTAGGTACCCAACATTTCAAAAGGTGAAACGTGTCTTTATATTAATTGGTTTGCGATTAAATGTTTTCACCATCCACTATTAAATTATTATGTCGGCATTATTTGTTTAAATATTATTATTTTATAAATTTTTTAGATCTATTTTTTTAACATTTTATACGATTTGATAGTATAAACTGATAGGTATCTATTTCCTTAATTTTAGTATATTTACATATGTATAACGTCTCCAAGAATGAGTAATTAAAGCAAAAAAAACACGCTGACTGTAAACTATGGCAAATCTCAAAATCCTTGAATTATATAAAAATTGTGCGCTCGCGCGCTTAACATTTTTCCCAGAGGGTTTTATTATAACACACGAAGGCGACGTCGACTTTCGTCGCCCATTCGCCCGGGTGTGACAAAAACTTTTTGCCGCACGCGACACTTTTCTGATTAGGTTAATGGCAGCGCGCCCGCACACCAGACAATGTGCATTTTCCATTTTCCAGCAAGTTACATATAAATATATAGTTTATATACATAATTGAGATTGAGCGCACGATGATTGTCTTCTTGTGAAATGTCCGCACAGAGAATTCATTTTGAGTAATGACCGCTACACTTCATCCGCACTTTGCACAGTGTTTTGTGGGTGTTATCCGAAAAATATATCCGGCATTATAGTACACGTAGTCTGTCGCTGCGCCGATGCATCAACCCTGCAACAAATGGAGGGTGCGGGATGCTTTTTATAAGGAAACATTGGCGTTTTTTCCGCGAATGAGCTAAAAACTAAGTCCATGTCCGCCAGAGTTTATGTGCGACTAATTTATTATAAACGAGGGTGAGATTATATAGTTACTATATACACATACCTGATGGTTACATGAGCTGATATACATATATTTGCAGTACTAAATATTCACACATTCATATTTCAAGAGTACTTACGCGAAAAAGTATGTGCAGAAATGTTGACATTAATCCTGAAGATTTACAGCTAGTTGAGTACATTCGCTTTGGCGCGGTCGTCCGTCGCGGAATAAAAATGTTTCCAAATAAGGGAAAACGAGCATTGTATTTCCAAGTGCGAGTGTGTGTGTGTGAGAAATGTGCATCCTTTTTTTGTTTGGGCTTGCACACATGTATATAATTAAGCGTCAGGATTTATGCGAAAGAAATGTGCTGTTATGAAGTTAAAGAAGTGCACAACAATGGCTTTTGAAGTATGTTTGCGCCTGGAAATACATTTTTGTACAAAATGCGCATGGTTTAGAGCTGAAGGGCGCTTTTTGTAGGGTTTCCTAATGGGGCCGAAAATAAATAATGTTGCTGTGCTGCTGTTGAAACTGAATTTATTTAACAAGACTTTTTGGTACAATTAAACTTAAAGAAACATTTAAACATTTTCTATCTCGCATCGCAAAGTTTACGATATTTGCACATAAAAAAAAAAAAAAAAATATAATATACATGTTTGTGTAAAATGATTAAAATCTCCCCCTACAAAAGTAGAGAGAAGTACTCCGAAAATTATAATATAGTTTAAGCTTTACACATACATCGTAAGCACCCTTTATTTTTATGTTTACCTGTGTATGTGCGTCAGTTCAACTTTTTCCAGAAACGAGTGGCAATACAAAATAACATTTCTACCCCTAGATAATGTTATAATAACCAACTTTTTCGTGTATATATGTAGTATATAATAAATATATTATTGTAGTATGTGACTACTTTTTAACCACGCGATGAATTTACGATGGAAAAATGTTGATTTCATGTCCGCTAAAGTTTGGACTAATTTCCATTATGTTATTAATGTGTATGCCGCAGATGCAGCAGCTAAATTGAATTATTGTTCGAGTTTGTGGTAAACACTTTTTTAGTTTATATCGAGGGGAGTGTATTTTGTTATATAAATATATATATATATATATATATATATCTGGTAGAACCTGTTGATGTAAGATGTAAATTACGAAGAATACCTGAAGATCGGTTCTAGTGTTATAAGTTGTTGAAAATATTTTTATTATGACATTCTTGCTCATTAAGCACTTTTGTTGCACCACTAAACACCCAAAAACATTTAGCTTTTAAAAGCAAAGTCAAAATTTACTTTTATTCGGCTTCCTGATAGCAAATAAGTTTTATTACAGTAATAATTATAGTAAATTATTTATTAGCTTTAATGCGGTTGTAATGTAGATAATTTTAAAATTTAATTGTTATTAAACGACAATATTTAAATTAACTTGGTTTTTGTTTTGGTGTTTTTGCAGTTACTATTATTTGCCTAAAAAAGGCTTAAAGGCTTTATAAAACATGTGAACAAATATTGTATCTCATTGTTGCTTTTATTTGGTAAGAATGAACACTTTTTAGCTTTTTTGTTTTTTTGGATATACTTTGGCGATCATTAAAGCTAATTTGCAATTTTGCTATTTATCGACATAAATTACATTTAATTAATAATTTATAATTTACTTACTTAGGTTGAGCTGAATGTGACCTGGATCTGAAGTTCAGTTATGGAGATCTTGATTTGGTTGTTTCTCGAGAATTTTTTCGGACATCTCGCTCTAAAGGTGAAACAAAGTTGTGAATCTGTTGATGACCAGGATCTCCATCAACAGATTCACAAGGACAACTTTCACTTCAATTCATCCTTGATTCGATGAATCAGAACAAGACCAAGAAGAGGCTTTATAGAGAAATACATATTTAACCAAAAAAAATTATCAATTTTCTATGTTATATAATAAAAAATACAAATTAAAAATAATCTTAATATTCTTTAATTTCAAATTTCAACTTAATTATTACTTCTATAGAGTGTATTTTGTATATTTTGTGAAATGTATTATATATAGATGAAAATACAAACAATTAGCTCGAGACTCGGAATTAAATGAAATTGCAACTTTGTTGAGTTAGTTGATGATACTTCAGATTCGGAATGAGATTCCCTAGAACTAACTCAGGGGTACTTTGCCGAGGATCGACGAGGATTGCATGATCAAGAGCGACTGCGAGATCGTGATGAATCAGAACGAACTACTACTTTTGAAGGAAGGAGACGGAGAACGAGAGACAAATTATCCTCTGCCGACAACCGTAGTTGTCGACCATTCAGTTTAATTCCATCGATCTCTCGAATAGCTCTGTTTACGTCTGATCGCGTAGCAAACTCCACAATTCCTTTGTATTTTTTTTTACATTACCAACGTTTTGCAAGTAATTCTTCAATTTTCTCCAGCCTATTCGTTCTCTACGATCATACGATAATCGGAACAAACAATTCGATCTCTTTGGCTTTTTATTCTATCATGTACCACTGCTCTGACTCTAGTACATTCCACAGCCACTCACTGGTTTAACAGGATGGTTCAGTGGTTTTGGTCAGAATCGTTGGCGCGAACAATAACAAATTTCCTAAAAGTGTGCACCCGAGCAAGACAATCAGAGCGCTTTTCTAATTACCCATTGTTTATGTTTTTTATTACCTTTATATCTTCAAATTAATATAACTTTTGTAAAAACTCTAATCTTTTACAATGTTTTCCACATAATACACAAATTGTCGACAGACACAACAAAATACTAAAAGTAAATATTTATATATGCAAATCGGACACTATAAATATACATTATTACGCAGTAAAATAAATGTATGCACTCCAAAAAAGGGCGATAAAACCAAATAATTATTTCAGCAAGCACTCGTGGATTTAAAACTTTTATTTATATTCGTACAAAAACCATTTTGCCCACACACAAAACTAATTAAGCAATTAATTACGCGATAATCATTGAATTTGTTTGCGTGGATGGTATAAAAAGTACTTTGCGCGTGCTCGTTTGCCGATAAAAGCTGTGGCCGAATAACAGAAAAAATCGAACAATTTTATTGCAGCGCGGTGCAATCACACTGCACTCGGTTGAAGGTTGGAAGGGTTTGTGAATATTTGCACGCGCGCAATAAAAATAAAGGTGAAAAACAAGGCCACGGAAGTCGTATACGTACAATTGGCACTGTTTTTCTGCTCATGTAGCAATAATGAATTTGAAACCATTAATATAATATATTCAAAGAAATATAACAAACATCTGCAAATAGGGATGATGATGAGTTTGATCGAAAGCTCGTATAAATAAAGGGTTTTCCAATAGGGACGCTCGAACTTTGACAGCTCATTGCGGCCATGTTGTTTGAGTGACAGATGTCAA
>JANSTU010034271.1:0-11671 GCA_027564075.1 Bolitophila hybrida
TGTGTGTGTGTGTGTGTGTGTGTGTGTGTGTGTGTGTGTGTGTGTGTGTGTGTGTGTGTGTGTGTGTGTTTGTGTATGCGTGTTTGCAAGTAATGCAAGTACAATTGCATTTCATTGTTCATTCGGCGCGAGACATATAAATAAATGATACATTCGTGTGATGACTCGTTTTTATTAGTTTGTTTCCGGACTAAAACAAATTATGTGGTGGTTCATAGATCATGGTGGCCGGGTTCGCAATTTGTATTTATGCACTTTCAACATGTGACATATAAATAGTTGAACAATTTGGTATTATTACGAATAAAAAGTATGAATTTTGTACTTTAAGTTTGAATGTGCTATTTATGAATTATATATTCGAAAAACTTATTACTTTATCAATTTTTACCCTAGACTGATAAAATGTGTGTTCTTTAGTGGTCATGCTAATGTGCTGTTTGTGCTGTGCTACTACTATTGGAGCTACTGTGCTCTAACACTCACAACACATCACCGATGGTTAGGAGTCTTAATTTGTCCTGACGCGACTTTAAAAATATCACAAAATATTTGCCATAGACATACGGATGACCAAACTAAAACTTTTTCAAATAGTGTTAAATCGAAATGAATCAATCAATGCAATGCAATGCATATTTATTCAGTAAAATTAGTATATTTTGTGATTCAATATCGATTGCAACCAATATGTTGACACCAAAAATGTGTTGTCAGCTACTTCATGTGCAAACATTCTGCTTCAGACTATGAATAATGAACGGTGGAATTTCTTCATATGGGAAATCACCATTTCAAAAACAAATAAAAATAAAATAAATCTATTTCACGGCTTCGGTTTAGTTTAGAAGAAAAGCATACAATTTTACAAGCGAATGGAATCAAAAAAAGCATATTGAACCATTTTAAATGATTAGAATTATTGAAAGATGGGAAGATATTATAATAATTAGGCTAAATAGATATAACAACAATTTAAACTAAAAAATAATTCAGAAACCATCTTTAATTGGAAAATTAATAATCAACACATTACGTGACTTTAATCAATTAATTATGACATTCTTAAAAAAAGCTAGATGATTAATTTAATTAAATTTAATTTATGTTTATATAGGTATACCTACTCATTTAAACATATCTCTTTAAATTATCGTAAAAAAGTGTAACTTGCTTATAACATTTCCAGAATATTGTGTCCAAATATCAAGTAAATAGGAGCAAAATTGACGAAGCTATGAAAGTTAGAGTATCCGTTGCATACATTCATATTGCCTCGAAAAATCTTCAAAAATACGCCTTTTTTCACTGAAAATAACCTACCCCGCCCTTAAGAGTGCAGTATCGCAGTTTTTTTGTTTTGGTCAAAACTGTGAGAAAACGGAAAGACGTTTCTTTTAGAAGTTTTTTCAAAAATAGGTGAAAATCTTTATTTTGTTTTAAATTGTTTAGGAGTTATTGGTATTTTAAAATGAGAATTTACTAAATGTGTGTTTCAAAAGCAAATAGTGTGAAAACGGAATATATTTTTGCATAACGTGACCAAATGAGTGTGTGTAGGTTCACGAGCTTGGAAAATTGCAATAGTATGTATATGACAACCGGGCATAGTTCAATAATTTTTTTTGAAAATTGAATGTGAATTTATGTGAGGAAGGTTTATAAATGTTTACATAAGATTTTCTAAATGATTCACACATATCCAAATATATCAGTGTATATCAGAAGCACATCGGTTTTATGATATGTTGCAATATCCGCATTTTTCCCATTACTTGTTGATCGTATGATCTTGTGCTTTAAAAATACAAAGACTCATATGATATACTTTAATATATTATACATTTTGTAAAATATCAATTTATCAAATAAATTAAAAATGCCCATAGCATTTTTCCAAAAAAAAATATAGAATTGTAAATATTGCAAAATTTCAGAAAAATCTTAAAATTATTAGATATCATTCGAAAGTTTCATTGAGAAAATATACATAGTATATAAAAACTAATTAAAACCAGATGATTAAAGCAGAAAATGTGTCTAGTCCATTGAAATTCCGCTTTGTTACCCTGTATAGGTATTTTCTAATAAATTGATAGTTTGTTATACCTAAAAAATAGTTTTAACTATTTTCAACTATAAAGTGTACAATATCCAGCAGATGTGTATAGCAATTCATAATATCGCCAATAGTTCTGAAAGTCCAAACATTTTAGCTCATAATATTAAAACTACTAGCAGCAACATGAAATTCATATACTTATACGCTTTCCACTCGATTGTGCAATGTTAATATTCTCGAAGCATCCACTTCAGCCGGCACTAATCTCGACCGAAGTACCGAGCGAGCATGTGAATTCTTGTTTTGGATAAATTATTGATACTGTGGCGAACATAATATTATAAACTTATTTTTTTATTTTGATAAAATCTACGATAGTCATAATAATTTATGAATACAAGGATGATATGATGAACGCAGTGCCGGCTTATATAGAAATAATGATTATTAAGACAGCTAGCCTGTATGTTTTGAGACTCTTTTCTCATTATTTTAAAATTTTGTTATATTTGTATTGATGTCACGATATCTCAACAACCAATTCTATTATGCAAATCTCTTTTATTTCAATTACTTCAGAATTTATCTGGCCCGAACTAGTTAAAAGGGGTACTTTTTTTTCTTTTTAAACCAAAAATATTTATTTTCAGGTGGAGAACTTTGTGAAAAGGAAATTTGAAGGTTATAGCTGCATTTGGCAATAAAAAATTACATGTATGCAAATTCAAATAAACGAAATGGTGTTGTAATAGCTGTTTTAGATACATCGTCTAGATTAATAAGAACATGATGGAAAGCTTTCTGTAATAAAGCTTCACTTTCTGAAAACAAATAAATCGAAAAATATTTATTTCGAATTTTCGATATACGAAAAAATATCCTATCCTAAAAACTTTTTCAAAAAAAAAGTGATGAGAATAAAACTAGTCATAAGACGACCAGAATATGTTTTTTTTTTATTTTTCTCCTTTAATTAAAAAAATTATATCATAATAACAAATGAAGACAAAAAATTAAAAATTTGGCTAAAAAAACATAAAACCTAAATTATGGTAAATCGAGCAATTCATAAAGACGACACAGTACATTCGCGTGTATGACTCCAAACTACCTCAATGTCCAGCTAATATACATAAAAGTTCATGCACCTCCGACACACAACACTCGAGTCTCGTTTCTCCTGGCATATATGCAAGTACATACTATACGATGATATAATAAAGTCCTCGCGCGCCTAAAGCGCACAATTTGAACGATGCGGTGCGGAAACTGAATTACCGTACTTGCCGGTCAAACGGTCTCCCGGCCACGTGATGAATTAATTTAAGATGATTGAAACGGCGACGACATATTGTATGTACTATAATATTAAGCATCGCGTTGAACACACACATATACTGTCACTGCAGCGTCGTGCGATGATTTATCGAGAGACATGACGCTGAAACGGTGTCGTGATTGTATTCAATCTATATTACACATGCTGATATTTATTATATACGTTATAACAGTAAAATTATAGTATGTTACTTATAATCCAATTTTAATGCATTGGAAATTGTATTTCTACTGTGTAAAAAATAGGCAACTCGCCATGACAATCATTTAATGTCGCACAAAGAAACTACACATTCCATGAACATTTTGTTGTATTTAAAATTTATAAATTAGTGAATTAGCAGAACAAAAATAAATTGGTAAGACGCAAAATCGCTTTTCGAGAAAGCGTACTATTATCGTTATCGCAGGCTGCACGTTATCGTGTCGCCTAAAAAATGTTGTAAAATTATTATTATTTGACATTCGGGTGGTTTGAATTTTTAAAGTTTTTTTTTGCTTATTTGATATAATTATATTTAAAACATATAACGAAGGCGATGATTTCCGAAACAGATCTTTTTTTTATAAACAGATGCCTTTTATTTAGACGTAGACAAATCGTCTAGACATCTATGTTTAATTTTCCAAATGAACTTTTGTTGTCAAACTAGGGCCTATTCTGTCCATGTAATTAGTGTAAATGGAATTAAAGGCTGGTTCAAAGTGTCCGATTCTATTGGAAGAGTAGCCCTAAATATGTATTAACAAAAAAATTATAGATTTTTTATTATACGAATTATAGATTTTATAGATTAAAATATGGAACCATACAAATCTGTAAGGTAAGTTAGTAAGTTAATACTATACTATTAAACACGAAAATGAATCACAATTTTATAAAATAAAAACCTACTGAAACATTAAAATTGTATTCATGTGTGTGAAAACCCTTTAGATTCTTGACAATGTTTTATTTATTAATTCGTCACGACTGTGTCGAGTATGGCTCGAAGGACCAAAATGGAAAATTAAACCGAAAGAAACATAGTACAGCCCAATCAACCATAAATAGATTATTATGAATTATTTATTCATTACAAGGATTTTATGCGATGATCTCATACTCATGATCTAAAAAAAAACAATTATATAAAAAACATATATTGATATTGTTAATTTAATTATTTTATCAATACCATTTACATTTACTATGTGAATTATAAACATTGCAAAATAAATAAATATTTATCACAAAAACTTGAACCACACTAATTTTTTGTGAGCACGTCACATAAGTGTGTAAATAAGATAGCAAACGAAACAGTTTTAGGTTTTGTTTGTTGTTTATGAAATATTAGGTTTAAATTTGGCACCAGAGAATTATATTATTATACATTTTCACAAGAATAAACAGAATTTTTATAATTATATATTAAAAAATCTTTTCGATATACTAAATTCATACAATATAGTATATAAAATTATAGATATTAATTTCCTTTTAAAAAATGTCTTATCTTGAAAATCTGAAGTAACTTTATAAATCGAAAATATAATTTTAATTTGACATTTGATGAGAAAATAAAACGAATATAGTAATAAATTATGTGTTCCGAGAATTGACGTGTTCGATGAATTTGCCTTTCTACATTACTTATCCTAAAAATACCATACTAGCGTGCTTGTTATATAATGTGTGCTAATTTATTCTTGTAATCAACTCATTAAAACAACAAATTCATTTAAATGTAATTATGTATAGAGCGTCCTATAATGCATAAAACGCACCCACACTAAATTTCACTTCTAACCAATCTCACTCGACACACCACACCTCCCCGATTCAGTAAATTGGAGTTCGTGTTAACATGTAATTTGCGATCGACCACACACACATATAAAACTATAAATATGTCTTTCTATGAACATAACTGTAATTCTGTATATAAAATCCTTAAACGCATATGCTAGACAAAAATATGTAGCACATTTAGAACTAGCCGGTCGTGCAAGCTGCCGGACGGTCGACCAGCCCCACACAGCCGGTACAGCCTCATATTTTATATAATAAATGTTTCCTTTATATGTACGAAGTGTTACCACAAACCCGTTCAACGCGCGGATTCGCGTGCTCCAACGTTTATTACGTGCGCGCAATTCCCTTATGCTCTTGTAAGACATATTGTTAATAATTCGTGAAAGTATACGGTTTTGCACGCGCGCTTTTTCGTTTGTATGGAACACAACATGCACCTTTGTGTGGTATCACATCATATATTTTTTGTTGTGTTTAATATAATATATGTATAAGTATACGCAAAATATTATAATGATGTGCGGTTATTATTATGTATTTTAACGGTATACAGTAACTTTCAGCGCGATGATCGCATATTTATACATATACGCATTTATTGGGCACGTCAAGGTTGTTTGAAAAAATGCGCGACGTCGGGCAGATGGCTCAGGTGTGCACGTGTCTTTCTGACCAGTCATTGTGTGGCTATTTTGAAAAAAAAAATGATTACGGAAGTTTGCAAAGTTTATATGAATTGCAGGAGTGGTTTAATTAGGTCATAGTGAGCAAATGAAATATTATTATATTTAGCATGTTCGCTTGGCAGTTTCGATCGAATTAAAAAACATATTTTTTAAATATGTATATTTATAATGAAATATATGAAATATATATTTATAATTAAAACGGGGCTTATTTACGTTGTTAAAAACGTTGTTCTTACATGTATATATACCAAACTTTACATTTGTATTAAAATAAAAAAAACTGCGAAAGCAAATATTTTTGCGAATGAATGTACTACGTAAAGCTAGTTGGGCTTAATTCGGGTTTTGTGATTTTTTTATATATATTTATATTAATTTATATATATTTATATTAATTTATATATATTTATATTAGAACAATGTTTTTCAATTAAAACTATAAGGTGAATAAGCCCCAATGTTTTTTAAATTAAGCAATTTAAGTAATAAAAAACAGTATACTTTTAGAGTTTTTCAAACTATATAGCCATGGGTGCAGTTGAACTTTTTTTTGTATATGCACCGATTTTGGGGAAGCCGAGTTGGTTCTCTGCAGGATCAACATCATTGCCTAAGAATATGATAATCCGCAAGATGACCAAGCTTGGTGGAGAAAAAACGCGACAATTTGGTGGAAGAGCTTTTAGAACAGTGAATACACATTAGTTGAGATACATCTGTAAGACTCACAGACTGCCAGCTTCACAAGTAGCTCTATTGTAAGCACCGGATAAGTATAATGGCCGATGCCGCTGACCGATCTGGAGTGAGCTAGCTCAGGCATGTCAACTGAATGAGTGGACCAAAACGAAATCGTTTTACAACTACATTTTTACCCAACTTAACAAATCACATAGTAAAACGGTTCAATTAAATTATTACATAATGACAGCTGATCTTAGAGCAGAGCTAAAAAAATGCCACAAGAGGCCAGGGAAAGCTCAAGCAGTCACCCACTCTACCCTGGCTCTGGCACAGGAATAAGCTTCGTGACAATGATACTGCTTATAGAGATTTCAAAAAGCATTATATGATCTGAATATTGTGCAATGTACATAATGTACGAAGATTATAATAATGAAATAAAGGTCAATTAACTCTATATAAGGATTTTTTTTGATTCTATATAGACAATTTAATGGCTCATTTAAAATCCCATCATTGCTATAGTCAATGGCCGTATGGTCTTTGAAACACAATATATACTAAACTAGTATATAATTTAATGCGTCAGACACAATCATAAAGTATACAATCAAGACAAACCGGCTCTAAATATAAGACACGTGCAAACAGAGACCTTGTGGCACGCACTTCACGTCAATACCCCACATAATAGAATTTATTACTTTTTTCTATTTATACTATATATAAACCACATATGAATATGAATATACTTGTATGTACAATTGTACTGTAGCAATGTATAGTTTATTAAATAAATACGCTTTAAATATAAGTCAATCACGCGCACGCAATCATCGCCGCATGTGAACAAGTTCATTTTTCTCAGCCGCAATTAAACACGCTCGAACTATAGACATAATCTTGTCTTTTCCGCGCGAAGAACACTTGGAAATCATATGCGACAGACGAACTTTATTTATATATTGTTATATATATGTGAATGTGTGTATATGTAATTGTGATTGCGTGAGTGAGTGTGCATGACAAGTGTCAATTTATATTAAGTTACTTCAGTTACTTCGACACAATAATACTACTCATTTAGTGAACACGTATATAAAAGGTCTTCTTAGCACTCTAAGTGAAACCTATATCCACTTTATGTATACGTCCGATCTCCCTGGCTACATACATTATATTATATACCATATATCGGGTTTGAACATTTTGTTCGCACATATATTTTACTCTATTAGTAGCATGAATACATATGTTTACTTACCGGCAGAATGTATAAAAAATAATATATAACATATACGATACGTATATACAATATATAAAGTAATATAGAATCTAGACATAATAAAATGATACGAAATATGGTCGCATTCGCTGCTCTACAATAATAACGGCCAATATTGTTATTATTATGATGGTGATTGTCATGCGATGAAACGACACGATAATGTCAAGAATGTAGGTTTATTCTATGTGCCTTGTGTATGTATGTATTTATATGCACTTAGACGCAATGTGGCGCGTCGCATCGTGTGGGTACTTCAGTATACAGATAAATATACACAAAGAACATAATTATATATGTATGTAAATATACTTTGTGCCCTTTGGCTGTAAGCTAGATGTGAGAAAAATCAAATGGCAGGAAATCATACACGTCACAATAGAAGACGCCTTTATATTTGAATTATCGCAATAAAAAAAATATATTAAATAAAATGGTAATTATAATTCACTTAATTAAAAAAATGTGCCCCAAATTATTATATTTGCGTGCAGCAATTATCTCATCTCATTTGATCCTGTAATCCCTTGTGTGCGATGGCGATATGAATTTTAGTCGAGTGTATTCTTGTCACTGTGACAAGAATTCAATAACGAGGACTAAATTCTTCTCAAGTGTATTTTCGTCACGAAATTATTTGGTGAAAGGGGTTAAGTAGACACGATTCGAGTATTTCATGCTATTGTTGATGTAAAGGAATTTAGTGACAAAAACTCACACCTCTGCAGTGCATTCTTGTAACGAAATAATTTGGTGAGAAGAATTTAATTTTTTGTGACGGTCATATTTTTGACCTTGAAATATTTTCCATACAAATCGGTGGTGAATGCACTCATTTACTTGAGAGACATTCACTTGACAAAAGTTTAACACACAACAGAGTTCTAATTATAATTTGATTGCTTTTTTTAAAACAATAATTCCAAATAACTGCCTATTTAAGAACTCAACTAATGTTATTTCAAATGCAAATTAAGTATTTTTTATGTTTTTTATGATATATTTGTTAGTTCATGCCTTAATGGGTGCCATAAAAAAGGGGTGACAATTATATTAAATAAGCAGGCACATCGGTTTTGTTGTTGTTGTGTATATTGCGCTGTACTAATGTTTATGATGTAACATTCTCATATTCATATTACATGTCAAGGGAAAGCTTGGTTCTATTAACCGCCTCGAATGAAAACTGGGTGGACTATTCATTAGCTTAGTGGCATAACTGACGAGCTATATGCATTTGAAGTCACACTATGTAACGACCTTTTTTTTAGAGTTTTGGACGAAAAATAAAAATATAGATTTTTGAAATATTGACACATTTTTTTTTAGGCCAAAATCTCATCACACACCGATATGAAAATGATGTCCGACGGTCTCCACATTCCGGCCGATTGGATTATCAGAAATCAAATAACTAAAAGCAATAAACTCTGCTAAATAGTAATATTAAAAACAATTTAGCTAACTATTCTATTTGGTCATTATTTCATTATTATAAGATTTGTGTTCAATTGACAATGCTATGACTAAATAGTCATTATGGAAACAAGTTAGTTATTTAGTTTTTAAAATGACCTATTTGTAAGTTGAATATAGCTAAATAGTAATAAAAAATACAATTTAGCATACAATTCTATTTGATCATTATTATTACAAATGTATAAAGTTAAAATTATTAAATAGTATAATAATGAAATAAATTTAGCAATAATATCTACTAAATAGACATAAAAATAATGACTAATTCGTCATCAATATTATTATATAGCCATTTTTAAAAATTACTATTTGTCATTATAATTATGTGTCAAAAAATGTAATTAGAAATGCATTTTATGACTAATTTGTAATAAAACAAGGTCAAAAATAGCATATTATGACCAAATTTTAGCAAAAATATTCATATTAATAATTAAGTAATTACTTAGATCTATTAAAACCCCTAAAATATCATGAAACCTATGTATAAAGCTTGAGGAAAAGCTTTTCAGAGGAGTCCTAGACCAAGTATGGTTATATGCCATTTTTTTTTAAAATTATCATTTTGATCACATTTGGTCGGAAAAAAAAACTTTCCATAATAAATGTTTGGGCAAGTTGCAAATCGACTCGCCGATTTTCACCAACAACCTGGCTTTACAAATCTTCTAAACTAGCCTTGATGTTTTTGACATTTGTTTTCTTGCGGGTGATCTATATCTTTTGTCATGTTTAAACAATAGATTTTAGCATATAATATTTGCAGAAATATTCAAGAGTTCGCGAATATAAAATTCGTTATCTCATTCTATAATTCGATCTTCCCAGAGAATAATTTCGGATTGACTTTTAAACATTAAATTTGTAATGTTTTTTTTTTTTTTAAAGGAAAACAATAAACATAAGTAATTATTAAAGAATTGAATTTGAAAGAACATATTTAAGATCAAAATACTTCAAATATATTAAATTTGTATCATCATTAAATTTGTCGATTTCGTCAAAAATATCTCTCTTCAACAAATATCCAAAGAGTCGCTACTAAATTGAAATGTAAGTTGA
This sequence comes from Bolitophila hybrida, assembly GCA_027564075.1. NCBI lineage: Eukaryota > Metazoa > Arthropoda > Insecta > Diptera > Mycetophilidae > Bolitophila > Bolitophila hybrida. The sequence continues at coordinate 10,398 of JANSTU010034271.1, forward strand.
CAAATATGTTTATATATAATGAAAGAGACTTTAGATACCAACAATGATACCAGTGATAATCACTAAAATATGTAATTTAATTACATCGTGTCTCACAATATATTTTTAAAAATGTAAACAAAAAACATTTTTTTTATATATGATTTTTTAGAAGTTGTTAGGTATTTATACAAATAACACACTCCAAATAGATTTTATGACATTAAAAACTGTATTTCTATTTAAATATTTTGATTTTCCATTAATAATTTTAGATCATAACGGTATAGAAAGTATTATTATTTATTGTATGATTTAAATAAGAAATAAATACGAAACATTTTTTTACATTACAAAAATATTTAAAAAGACACACCTGTTTCAAAGCTTAAAATTTGAAGATTTTAGACGAATTGAAATCAAAGATTGAAATGAGAAACGGTCATAGTTATAGTACTATAATCAAACTATAATCCAAGATTATAAAAGGGAAATCTAGTTAACTACTTAACGTACTTATTTTAAGTTATTATTTTAAATCAATTTCATTGCAGATGATATAAAATGCGTTTATATCATTATAATATTATTTTTTATGTTACACAACATTTTATGTATCTAAAACCATATGAATCTATCCTGTTATATACCTCGTTAGCGAAAAAATATGTAGATCATGTGATAGCGACAATTTGTCTGCTGCTCTCGCAAAACACAAGTGCAAAGGTCAAACGGAGACGTGACGGCCGGCGGTGTTGTGCTATTGAGTTGTCGCGCACAATCTTAATGCGACTAATTGGAATGACGCATCACTATACAGACAGCAAGTTCTAGAATTTTACATATTCGTATGTTAGTACACAACTTAAATATCATAATATGTTCATAGTAATTGCCTGAAGCTGTAACCTAAGAAAAGTCGTTGCTCTTTAACGCTTATCAAACTGCACAGAAATGATTAATATAAACATTGAAATGAAGTGAATCATTATTACTTTCAGAATATTGTGTTATTTTGAAAATGAAAATATTCTAAATGTACGTAAATTTGTAAAAATAAAAAAACAGAAATGATTTTTTTTAAATATTTCAAGCTTGCAGTCACATGAGCAAAGACTTATGATCAAGAACCTTATAATCGAGCGTATAATTCACGGAGAAGCGACCATGAAACCAGTTTCACGTACATAAAATGTAGATTAATTGCTACCAAATTAGATGTTTTTCATAAATACAAATTATGTGTACAAATGATCACATGATCTAGTTTTTCAATGGACTTTCCTTTCACTGCT